>JAODAL010016993.1:0-27500 GCA_025379985.1 Phyllomedusa bahiana
CCACATTTTTATATGTTTTTCATTGCCTAAGGTGTTCGTCATAGAACTATGTCTTTTATGCACCAATTTATAAAAATGAAGTAAAGTTCAAGGTTTTGTCCATACAGCCTATGTGTACGTTTTTGAGTGCATGGAATGATCTGTATGTAAGCGATGTTGTCTCTGCCCCTGAAAATGTAGAGAAGACGTTTGCCCTTTGTAGGAGCTTTGACCCCGGAGGAAGGGTTCTACAGGGTGATCAAGGCCTACGGCCTCTAGCAAGGGGGGAGGATATGTGGCCAGGCAACCTTAGGCGGTCGCATGGTGCTGCCACTAGATGGTGTACGTCAGGGGACCTGGTAGATACATGCCACCGAGGGCATGGTTTCGGTGGGGGAAGCCAGGTGTTGTCGGTCAGCAACATTAGGTTGCTGGCACTCACATGTAGTAGGGCTGATGTCCAGCCATTATGGGGTGGCTTTCCCGGAACAGCTGCAGTTGGGTGGGTGGCTGTTCCCACGTTCCCATGTTCCCACGTTCCAGTTCCGGGATTTACCAGGCCTATAAAAGCCTGGTACTCTGGGTTATCTGGGGGTGTGGTCAGCTGCAGTTTGGAGCAGCAGTGGAGCTGGTGAGAGGAGGCTCTGAACCCCCAGGCTTGAGGAAGCCTAAACTAGTAGAGACTGGGGAAGTTGTTGCTGGTGGTGCTGGATGGTAGATCCAGACCACAGGTTAGAGAGGCAATTTAATGTTTAGTTAGTGGCTAGACAGCCATTTATTTATGTTTTTGATGTTTGTGTTCTGTATACTGGACCTCAATAAAGCTGGTTGAGGCCAGTGTTAAACGGAAGACCTGTGTCGGTGTGCCATTCTGCTTACCAAAGCGGCGATCCGCAGAGCTGAGGACCCCCTGAGACTGTCCAAGATGGCGGCGGGACGAGTGTGAGTCTTACAATATACAGTAATTTACTAACTCCAGTGAGGGATCCCAAGCATCCTACTTGGGCAGTTATCCCTAATCTAATGGACATAAAACATATAAGGCTTCCTTGTGATACCCTCTGCAGTGGGTGATACTTTGTAGACAGAGGTGAGAAATCACAATTTAAAATGTCATGCCTGACCTCCCCAACATGTTTCACCAGCTAACCTGGCTTCATCACCCTATTCAGGTACTCACTAATTAGCCATCAGAGAATCCACAGAACCTATTCCCCCTTTTTGCTCTCCTACATGCATACTGATAACATGTAGGAGAGCAAAAAGGGTGTGTACCTAAGAGGATATAAAAGGAAGTGAGCTACACCACATGTGACCGGACCTCTTACCCCTGATGAAGCCAGGTTAGCTGGTGAAACATGTTGGGGAGGTCAGGCATGACATTTTAATTTGTGATTTCTCACCTCTGTCTACAAAGTATCACCCGCTGCAGAGGGTATCATAAGGAAGCCTTATATGTTTTATGTCCATTAGATTAGGAATAACTGCCCAAGTAGGATGCTTGGGATCCCTCACTGGAGTTAGTAAATGACCGTATTTATAAGGTTTTCCTGTTAGTAGGTGGGGTTCCACCAGACTTGATAATGGAAAGGGAGTTATTTCTTCAGGAGTAGGAAGGGAAAAATTGAGAGGTTAGAAATCAGGTTTTTATGATGTATGAGTACGTCCCAGGGCCGCTAAGGGGCTTTACAGGGGGATCACTCTGCAACCCCCCCCGCACAGCCGCCGGGTGTTAGCGGCTGATCGCCGCTAACACCCGGCAGTAACAGCGCCGGCGGGTGGCTCCGCCCGCTGGCGCTGTTTAACCCGTCAGACACCGCGGCAAAGATGGCCGCGGCGTCTGACTGAATGACGATCGGTGCCGCGCACCGATCGTTACGGTCATCGGCATCAGCGCAGCTATGCTGCGCCGATCCGACGACCGGACACGGCGGTGGGGAGCCCTGTGAAGGCTCTCGTCACTTATATTTCCCAGTTTGCCCCACTTCCGGACGAAGACAGGAAGTGGGGAAACCGCCATCTTTGTACACCATAATGCATTGCATAGGCAATGCATTAGGCTGTATTAACAATCGCGCCCCCTAATGTTCAAGCACCATAGGGGGACTAAATGTTACAGTAAAAAAAAAATAAAATAAAGTTTTAAAGTACAAAAAAAAGTATTAAAAGTTCAAATTACCCCCCCTTTTCCCATTTTACAAATAAAATCATTAAAATAATAAAAAAAGTTACACATATTTATTATCGTCGCATCCGAAAAAGTCCGATCTATTAAAATATAACATCATTTATCCCGTACGCTGAACACCGTAGAAGAAAAAAATTCCAAACGCCAAAATTGCGTTTTTTGGTCATTTTACGTCACTCAAAAAATGGAATAAAAATGATCAAAAAAGTCGCATGCATTCCAAACTGCTAGCGATAAAAAGTAAACTTCCGCCCACAAAAAATTCCCCCTCACTGACGTCCGTAGGTGTTAGTACAAAAAAGTTATTGGTCGCACAAAATGGCGCCGTGGCGCAAATTTCAAAAATAGAAAATGTTTGGAATTTTTTTACGGTATCAAAACATAACGGAAACCCTACATGTTTGGTATTTACGGATGCGTAACAACCTGTAGAATTCAGATAACACATTGTATTGACCGAAGATTGAACGCCGTAAAAGCAAAACCCCCGCAAACATGGTGCAAATACGTTTTTTTTTTCACAATTTGTCCCACTTGGAATTTTTTTGCGGTTTCCCAGTATATTCTGTAGTATAGTGAATAACACCATAAGAAAGTACATCTTGTCCCGCAAAATAAAAGCCCTCATGTGTCTATGTAGGTGGAAAAATAAAAAAGTTATGGCTTTCAGAAGGCGAGGAGGGAAAAACGAACGTGTCGCCCAAAAAAAACGCCGGGTCCTTAAGGGGTTAAATAGTGTGTATAGAGGTTAAGTACATAATAAAAGTTATGTTTTAGTATTTTATAGATTGAGAACTGATAGAGTTTAAGTTTGCCTATGGCAAAATAGTAAATATAGTGATTAATAGTCACTCTCTTTGTTCTCTTGCGAGATTCCCATTTTTTTTGGAGATTATTTGACTTTCAGTCTTTCTCACCAATTAACAATTTTAAAAACACTATAGGGTAAGTATAGTTAATACATCAAACAAGTCATTTTCAGAAGTAAAAATTCCATGTATATATTATTTGCTTGTATCAATCCCCTATAATGACCCTCAACAACCTGCACATATAAGCTATCTCTTTAGTTTACTTCTTGCTATGGAGCCCGCGACTCATTGACGCATGTGCCTTTAGTGAAAGATAGACTGTACTCAATCCACTGCTGACTTGCCGGTCATTTACACCAGGACCAACCTCCACTCCAGGATAAACTTTAAGACAGTAACATTATCAATTTGAAGGTTTTACATGCCACTACTTAGTATATATAGCTGGACATATGTTAACCTGTGTAAATCTCATTCATATACTACTTTATGGCAATTAATCAGGGTATCACAGGGTTTGTACATCTTCCATTCTAATTTCTAATCACTTAACCCTATATGGATCTAAATACTGTATGTGCCATAAAGATATTGCAATAAATTGGGGCGAAAGGGAACCCCATTGAGGCACCCTGTCGCTGCAAGTAAAACTCATAAGGATAATCTCTAAGAGGGAAAGGAAGAAAGCAACATCACGGTTAGCAAGTTTGGAGTCTTCACATAATTTAGATCGTACTGCATCCAATCCCTTTTCTTCCGGTATGTTACTGTACAAGCTTTTTACATCAATTGCACACAAAACAGTGACGTCACCCACATCTCGATCCTATTCTATCCAAAAAGTCATTGGTGTCTTTAAGAAATCTTGGTAATTTACTTACTATATCTTTTAAAAAGCTATCTACATATACAGTTAGTGGTTGAAAAATCGGCCCCAAGACTGTCCCTATTAATGTGTGTATAGCCCTGAACTCTGAGAATCCCTGATTATCATGTGCTTGGCCCCAAAGATACATAAATCTTTAGAGACATGTCCTGGAAGACCCATTGTGTCGGGTGTGGGGTCGAATTTTCTACCACTAGCTCTATATGTAGATAGCTTTTTAAAAGATATAGTCAGTAAATTACCACAATGCCTTAAAGATACCATTGATTTTTTGGATAGAATAGAGGGTCAAACATGGATAATGTCATGGTTTTGTGTACTTTTGATGTTAAAAGTTTGTACACTAACATACCAGAAGAAGAAGGAATGGATGCAGTACGATCTAAATTATGTGAAAATTTCAAGCTTGCTAACCGTGATGTTGTCTTTCTCCTTTCCTGTTAGAGATTATCCTTACAAAAAATTACTTTAGATTTGGTTCTGAGTTTTACTTACAGTGACAGGGTACCTTAATGGGATCCCTTCTAACCCCAAGTTATGCCAATATCTTTATAGCACATAAAGAAGAAGTGCACATCGTCCCCAGCTAGTATAGCCAATAGAAAAAATATGGAGAAACTATGGTTTCTAAACACTTTTATGATTGCCACCATAATACCAGTGATTTGAGGTGGTGCATGTTAGAGGAGATTGAAGGTAATGATACCCAACAAATAAATACACGACTATTTCAAAGAGAGGTCTATTGGATCTTCCGTCTGGAAGCATTGAAGCTGAAGGGCCTAAATGAAGAATGTCAGAGGAAGGTGTTCCTCTGAGTGTGTAGTATTTAGATCCATATAGGGTTAAGTTAAGTGGTTAGAAGTTAGAATGGAAGCTGTACATACCCTCTGCTACCCTGATTCCTTGCCATGAAGTAGTATGTGAATGAGATTTACACAGGTAAATATACGTCCAGCTATATATACTAAGTAGTGGCCTGTAAGGCCTCCAAATTGATAATGTTACCATCCTAAGGTTTATCCTGGAGCGAAGGTTGGTCCTGATGTAAATGACTGGCAAGTCAGCAGTGGATTGCGTACCGTCTATATTTCACTAAAGGCGCATGTGTCTGAGCTGAGGGCTCCATAGCAAACTAAAGAGATAGCGTATCTGCGCATGCGCAGGTTGTTGAGGGTCATTACAGGGGATTGATACAAGTAAATAATATGTACATGGAATTTTTACTTCTCAAAATGACGTATTTGTTTGATGTATTGACTATATAGTGTTTTTAAAATTATTAATTGGTGAGAGGGACTTGAGACATGTAGAACTGAAGTATCACGTGATTGTCATTATTTAAGGTAATCAGCTTTGATCAATAACATGCTTAGGGTGCTTTCATACAATGCGTTTTTGGTGCATTTTGATGCGTTTTTTTCAATGTTTTTTGTCCAGGAAGGCACAGCAATTAGTGCTGTACATTGCTGCACAAAAATCGCGATATTTATCGTGATTTTACCGCGATTTTTGCCGCGATTTTTGTGCAGGAATGTACAGTATTAATTGCTGTGCCTTACTGCACAAAAAATGCATTGAAAAAACGCATCAAAAATGCGCCAAAAATGCACCGTGTGAAAGCACCCTTAACAAAGGAGGCAGAGCATCCAAAACGTAGCAGGTGTGTTGCTATCCTCCTCCAGATTGAGGTGTCAAGCTCTGAAAGTAGTATGGGTAATGTGATCTTACGTGCATAAATGGACATTGTGGACTATACAAGAATACAGGTTATATTTATTATGTCATTTTTGTAAACAATATGGAATACAGATAAAAAATGTTTATAGTAAAAAAGAGATTATTGAGAAAAGAGAGAGGCATCGTCCTGTTATTGATATGGCAATTATTTTTGTATGCTCCCTTGCTAAGGCCAACAGAGCAAGGCTGAAGCAGTTTGAGAAAGAACTGTTGCATTGGCCTGAAGAACAGAAGAGGAAGACGCCGGTCCCAAAAGTATTGCTGACAGCACAAGGCAGGTGGATAGGAGTGAGCCTAGTTATATGGGGACCACCTACAGCCTGCTGTGCTGGCCCGGTAGATGCAATGGGCAAGGGAACACTTGTGACTTTCCAATGGAGCTACGTTATTAAGGGAAGTGATTCAGTGTGTGACATCAGGACAGTAAGCCACACCCCATAAGTCTTTGCTCATAACTAGGAATCAGTTGGAAGTTAGAATGTTGCAAGTTGGGGACTACCTGTATACTGTACCTAGATTATAACCAATGTATATTATATGGGTAAGCGAGTGTCTATCTTGGGTAGCACTAGGAGAATTACTGCAATTTTAAAGACTGGGTCTGCAAGCTAAATAACTTGTAAATTTTTTTTCTAAATTCTAACTGTGATTTATTCTGCTTTTGTCTGGTGCAATACACATAGAGTCAGTATCTCATATGAGAGTAATGTCACTTATGTGCAGGCCCGGACTAGCAGTAAAACTCACCGGGCTTGCCCGGGGAGCCGCCAGGGTGCAGGCCGCCGCTTCGGCTCGGAGTGTTTGCTGGGGGAGCTGGTGTTTCCCCCTGGTGAACCCCGGACGCCTGTCGGCCCCCCTCGCCACATGGCTGCATGGCTAGGTCACAGACCAAGCCATGCAGCGATCACGGCCGAGGCAAAACAGCCAGGATCTTCTGATCCTGGCTGTTCAGCCCTCTGTAGGCCACGACACAGGCAGAGCGATGTGACCAGGAGATGAGGAAGGAAAGCAGGTGAGTATTTTTTTTTTTTTTTTTAACTGGGCTTCTCGCTAACTAATGATTGGGGGGCACCTGGCTAATTAATTAGGCAGATCCTAATTAGGCAGACTTGGCTAATTAATGGTACACCTGGCTAATTAATGGGGCACCGGGCTACCTGGCTAATTAATGGGCCACCTGGCAACCTGGCTAATTAATGGGACACCTGGGTACCTGACTAATTAAGGGGACTTGTGGCTACCTGGCTAATTAATGGAACACCTGGCTACCTGGCTAAATAATTGGACAGACCATATCTGGCTAATTAATGGGGCTCCTGGCAAATTAATGGGGCACCTAGCTACCTTGCTAATTAATGGGCCACCTGGCTAATTAATGGGCCACCTGGCTACCTGGCTAATTAATGGGCCACCTGGCTACCTGGTTAATTAATGGGACATGTGGCTACCTGGCTAATTAATTGGGCAGATCCTACCTGGCTAATTAATGGGACACCTGGCTACCTGGCTAATTAATTGGGCAGACCCTATCTGGATAATTAGTGGGGCACCTGGCTAACTAATGGGGCACCTAGCTACCTGGCTAATTAATGGGACACCTGGCTACCTGGTTAATTAATGGGACACCTGGCTACCTGGGTAATTAATTGAGCAGAACCTACCTGCTTAATTAATGGGACAGACCTACCTGGCTAATTAATGAGAGCACCTCTACCTGTCAAATTAATGGGGCACATGGCTAATTAATGGGGGCACCTCTACCTGGCTAATTAATGGGGCACATCTACCTGGCTAATTAATGGGGGTGGCCCTACCTGGCTAATTACTAGGGAGCAACTCTACCTGGCTAATTACTGGGGGCAGTCCTATCTATCTACCTAATTAATGGGGGACGGCCCTGTCTACCTACCTAATTAAATGGTGAAGACCCTGTCTACCTACCTAATTACTGGGGGAAGGCCCTGTCTTCCTACCAAATTAATGGAGGAAGGCCCTGTTCCCCTACCTAACTACTGGGGGCATATGTAACTACCTTCCTAATGGTGGTCCTATACACCTATTAACTGTGGAGGGCCATATATACCTACCTTATGGGGGGATCCTATATACCTACCTACTGAGAGGGTCTATATAGATACCTATTGGGGGAGTATATACCTTCCTACCTATTGTGGGGCATTTATAATTATCTGTTTACTGAGGGGACCTATATACCCACCGAGGGGCTCACTAATTGGGGATTATACAACTCTTTACCTACTGAATAAATCTGTAAACTTACTGAGGGGTCCTATTTACCTATAGTCTGAGAGTACCTATATATCTACCTACTTTGGGAGGTCTATATACTTACCTGCCTAATGGGGGCTTGTATACATACCTAATGGGGGTCTACTTATTTACATGCCACTTATCTTACTTTTTTAATTTGTAAATCTTTGAGTCTAACATGCTATGTTTAGTTTACAATTACTGTGTGGGGCACCAAAGGGGGCACTATTACTATTTGGGGCTCTATGGATAGGGAGTTTGTACAGAGGTGGGAATTGATAGAGAAGTGCTGGAAAAGAGAGAAGTCTAAAATGTTTTTTTGTGGTAAATTCTACAGGGACGAGTAGCGGCCGGGAGAAGAAGACACAGCATGCTGTACCGGAAGGAGAAAAAGGGGAAGAGAACAACTCCCATCAGAGATGACGTCTCGTGTGAGTCCCTGATGTCAGGGGTTATTTTACTTCTGTGTTGAATCATGTGATGGTGACCTGACTACTGGTGATCTGATTGGCAGTTTTGTAGATTATATTGTTTTATATTGGTTATACAGGCTTTTCCCTGGTTGTAAAGCAAGTGCACACCTGACTCTGCACCACTTTCTCTTTCTTGCTTGTGTTTACGGTGCTTTCACAGGAAGCGGGTTTTGGTGTGTTTTTTTGTGCAGAAATGTACAGCATTATTTGCTCTGCCTTTCTGCACAAAAACCGCATCCAAAAACACATCAAAAACACACCAAAAATGCTCTGTGTGAAAGCACCCTTATATTGTTGTTTATTTTAGAAAGTGGCAAGGTGCCAGAACAAATGAAATTTTGTAAGCGGGTATTGTATGTGGGCTGGCAGGGGCTCTGTGTCAGGGATGCTTTTTATTCCCAGTCCGGCCCTGCTTATGGGAGGGTCCTTAAAAAGAGCCAAGCAAATATATATATATATATATAGATATATATATATATATATATATATATATATATTTGGACATCAGTGAATGTGGGTGATGTACACTGGTTAGACAAAATAGCTGGTACAAGCTTATTTTTATGTAGCCAGGTTGAATTTTTTTCTGACACCTGCCATCACCGGTAATGACCTTCTTTTTCTCAGTTTTATAGCTTTTATCAGTGTTATGAACTTAATCAGTTGTGCTGCACTGAAAATCTGTTTTAGGCCTAGTTCACATCTGCACGATTATTTCCAGTTTTCTGTTTAATTATAGGAGAAAAAAATAAAATAATGGTACTGCTGAACCATTTCATGGCAGACAGTAGTTTTGTGTTTTTTGGCTACAATTGGGCAAAGTGCTTTTTTGTTCCTTATGCTAAGCTTTGACTTTGAACTATAGCTACTTTGTCTGCAGAAGTTTTGCCCTTTTTCACAAATTGAGATGTGATAAAGAAAAGAGTAGATCTTCACAACCCATAAACTCAGGTCATAGACACTACTACCAGACGAGCACCGACAATTATTCCCCTTTTGAACTCTATCAGGTCTGACATATGCCCAGAAATCAAATAAACAGATTTTTACAACCGCACGGGTAATTAAGTGTATGAAAAATTATATGAGCTACTTGACTGAGAAAACAAAGGGAGCGATAATGGGGATGGGAAGTGTGTCAGGGAAAGTCCAACTTGACTATGTAAAAATAATGGTGTTCTGATTATTTTGTCCAACCCCTGCACTTCCCTGCCATTTGAATAATATCTGCATGTTCAGTATACTTCCACATTTACAGCAAAAGATGATACCACCTTGGAAAATGAGCTGATATGCAAATTAGAGCAGATTATGAGAGATTAGGTAGCCACATGCTGATGATCTCCTCTCACCCACTGTTAGCATAAGAGCAGCTGCACAAGTCACAACACAAAGTGTACAGACCTCTGACTATGTAATTTACCGCAAATCAAATTCAAACACTTCTACATTAATGAGCTGCCCATGTGAGCTCAGAAGTGCTCACACTCCTGCATGTCACTCACAAGTGTCATTTAATCAGCCCTGCTTCATGGCTGCAGACCATAGCTGTTGTCAGTCTGGAGAATGATTAACTTTGTGGAATGCTCCAGTGGTGTGACATTGACATACATGCAATTACTGTATCATGCCTGTGCACATCATTATCTCCTTAAAAGGGATTCCCCACAAAAGCATTTATCTTCTTTGCAAAAGCTAGGCAATGAAATGTATATCTGCTGAACATCCCATTGCTCGCACCCCCACCAATCATTAAAAAAGATCCTAAGACCCCTATTTTCAAGCAGTTTAATTAGAATCGGTGGCGGAAATACCTCCGTAGTAGCTGTTTGCACAGCGCACCCTGCCTCTGAACGCCCAGGTCCCCTGTTCCGAGCGTTCAGAGGCAGGGCTGTCTAATGCCAAGTCTAATGCCCTTGATTCCCAGGACTGCATGGTCTAATTAACTCTCTAGACAACCAAACAGTTAAATCCCTTAACCACTGGTGACCTACTCTGCTCTTCGACTTAGTAAGCATAAGGCTATGTCTACACTGCATCGGACAAAAAACCGCCCGAAAACTACCGTTTTTTTTACCGATGCAGGACAATGGTTTTTGTCACGCTTTCTACAAAAAACGCGTCCAATTCGCGTTTTTTTTACGTCCCCCATACAATTGTATTGTATGGGAAGACGGTAAGAAAACGAAAAGCACCGGCGTATTGTACAACATGTTGTATAATATGCTGCCGCCAGAAGACGAGCCTATGGGGCCGCATGAACGATTGTATCTTCGGCGCTTTTAAAAAACTAAAAGCGCCGAAGGTACGATTGTAAACCTATGCCATGTAGACATAGCCTAAGACCAGAGGCCTTAAGCCTACCAGGCGTCGACTGCTAGTGTTGAAATAGGCGCTGCAATGACATCACATCATCGTGCCGCCTATGCCAGGCTCTACTCGGAGAAGCTGGCCTGCCACTCATTGCATAGGGAGAATGGGGAGAGAGGTGAGTTATTATTTTTTTCTTTTTTACTACTAGTGCCCAGCCTACCATCCTATGAGGGGCCCACCTATAGTCTACCTAACTAGCTGCCTGGGGCCTACCTACACTATCGTTCAAAAGTTTGGGGTCACCCAGACAATTTTGTGTTTTCCCTGAAAACTCATACTTTTATTTATCAAATGAGTTGCAAAATGAATAGAAATATCGTCCAGACATTGACAAGGTTAGAAATAATGATTTTTATTTGAAATAATAATTTTCTACTTCAAACTTTGCTTTCGTCAAAGAATGCTCCCTTTGCAGCAATTCCAGCATTGCAGACCTTTGGCATTCTAGCTGTTAATTTGCTGAGGTAATCTGGAGAAATTTCCCCCCATGCTTCCAGAAGCTCCTCCCACAAGTTGGATTGGCTTGATGGGCACTTTTTGCGTACCATACGGTCAAGCTGCTCCCACAACAGCTCAATGGGGTTGAGATCTGGTGACTGTGCTGGCCACTCCATTACAGATAGAATACCAGCTGCCTGCTTCTTCCCTAAATAGTTCTTGCATAATTTGGAGGTGTGCTTTGGGTCATTGTCCTGTTGCAGGATGAAATTGGCTCCAATCAAGTGCTGTCCACAGGGTATGGCATGGCGTTGCAAAATGGAGTGATAGCCTTCCTTATTCAAAATCCCTTTTACCTTGTACAAATCTCCCACTTTACCAGCACCAAAGCAACCCCAGACCATCACATTACCTCCACCATGCTTGACAGATGGCATCAGGCACTCTTCCAGCATCTTTTCAGTTGTTCTGCGTCTCACAAATGTTCTTCTGTGTGATCCAAACACCTCAAACTTTGATTCGTCTGTCCATAACACTTTTTTCCAATCTTCCTCTGTCCAATGTCTGTGTTCTTTAGCCCATATTAATCTTTTCCTTTTATTAGCCAGTCTCAGATATGGCTTTTTCTTTGCCACTCTGCCCTGAAGGCCAGCATCCCGGAGTCGCCTCTTCACTGTAGACGTTGACACTGGCGTTTTGCGGGTACTATTTAATGAAGCTGCCAGTTGAGGACCTGTGAGGCGTCGATTTCTCAAACTAGAGACTCTAATGTACTTGTCTTGTTGCTCAGTTGTGCAGCGGGGCCTCCCACTTCTCTTTCTACTCTGGTTAGAGCCTGTTTGTGCTCTCCTCTGAAGGGAGTAGTACACACCGTTGTAGGAAATCTTCAGTTTCTTGGCAATTTCTTGCATGGAATAGCCTTCATCTCTCAGCACAAGAATAGACTGTCGAGTTTCACATGAAAGTTCTCTTTTTCTGGCCACTTTGCGAGTTTAATCGAACCCAAAAAAATGTATTGCTCCAGATTCTCAACTAGCTCAAAGGAAGGTCAGTTTTATAGCTTCTCTAATCAGCAAAACTGTTTTCAGCTGTGCTAACATACTTGCACAAGGGTTTTCAAGGGTGTTCAAAATATCCAATAGCTTTCTTACACAGTTAGCAAACACAATTGTCACGGGTGGGCCCGCGACCCCCGTCCCGGGTCGCGGGCACACCCGTGGTCGCCGCACGAGCGGCACCGCCGCCCGCTTGACGGGCGGTGGGCGCGCTCACCCGGCCGGCCCGGCTCCTCCTTACTTACCCGGCCGCGCTCCTGTTGCGGTCTCAGCCTCCCGGCGCGCGCGTCCCCGACATCTACGGCGCGCGCGCGCCGGCACTGTGAGATTTAAAGGGCCAGTGTACCGGTAATTGGCTATTGCCGGTCACTGCCCCTATTTTAGCCTGCCCCTTCCTGGGGCCGTTGCCGGATCTTTAGTGCCATTTCAGCCTATTGTGAAAGCGTTACTAGCCTTGTCCTGACTTACCGTGTACCGTACCATTAGCTTCCGTTCCTCGACCACGCTTCTTGCCGCCTGCCCTGACCTAGCGCCTGTTCCCGACTACGAGCCTGCCTGACGATTCTGCACCACGCTATACCTCGGCTGCCACCGCAAGCAAGTCACGTCAGGGGTAACGACCTGGTAGACTCCCGCCGCAGCAAGTCCATCCCGCTTTGCGGCGGGCTCTGGTGAAAACCGGGACCCACTTAGATTCCGTTCCCTGGCGTGGCTTACACCATCGCTTGCGGTGGTCCAGTGGATCCACCTCTACAATGTACCATTAGAACACTGGAGTTGTTGGAAATGGGTCTCTATACACCTATTTAGATATTGCATTAACAACCAGACATTTGCAGCTAGAATAGTCATTTACCATATTAACAATGTATATAGTGTATTTCTGATTCATTTAGTGTTAGCTTCATTGAATAAAAACTGTGCTTTTCTTTTAAAAATAAGGAAATTTCTAAGTGACCCCAAACTTTTGAACGGCAGTGTATAACGTACCTACAGCCTACCTGTATGGGGCCCACTTACAGCTTAACTACCTGGAGCCTACCTACAGCCTAACTACAGCCTTACTATCTAACTACCTGTGGCCCATCTATAGCCTTGCTACCTGGGGCCTGCTTACAGCTTACCTACCTAGCTACCTGGGGCCCACCTACAGCTCGCCTACCAAGCTTCCTGGGGTCTAGCCACACCCTACCTACATAGCTAAACCTATGTACCTATCTACCTGGGTCCTATCTACCGCCTACCTACCTGGGGCATACCTACCTAACTGGGACCTAACTACTGCCTACCTGGGGTCAATCTACCTACCTATCTGTGGCCTACCTACCTACCTGGGGACTAATTTCTACCTAGTTACCTACCTAGGGCTAATCTTGCTACCTATGACCTGCTTACCTGGGGCATATCTACTGCCTACCTATCTGGAACCTACCAATCTACCTAGCTAAGGCCTATCAACCTACCTAAAGCCGTTACCTACCTACCAGGTAATATGAATTTTATGGGCACAGGCTATACCTTTAGCACAATCTCCCGGTTGTTGGTCCTCTTTTCTTCCCCACACAACTAGGAGACTGTGCCTCTAAGCTTTAGCCTGTACCCGCTCTCCCAGCCATGGGAAGTTTGTACAGAGGTAGGGAACAGTGAGGAAGGTGCTGGAAAATTCAATTCAAAGATATTTGTGTCCAAATCTGCAGGGACGAGTTGTGGCCGAGACAAGTTACCATGGAGGTATGAACCAGATGCAGAAGAAAAGGGAAAGGGAACAAGTCATCAGAGAAACGTCACCTGTGAGTCATGAGATATAACAGCATTGTAAACACTTATATGTCTGCAGAGCCTATGTACACTGATATCTACCACTATATAGTCACTGTATGGTGGTAATATTGGTCTTTGTATACTAATCTTTATTCAGTAATAATATTCAGTCACTATATGGTGGTCGTCTTCTGGCAGTATAATTGGGTCATTATGTAGTTGTGTTTTTGGTAGTATTTTTGTTTGGTTAGTGGGTTTTGTTTTGTAGTAGTATTTTTGTGATTTGTTTGGTGAGGTATTTGGTCTTTTTTATAGGGTTCAGCCTTCTCTAGTTACGCCCCTGAATAGAAAGGTGGTCACAAGTGTGCTCTAACACTCCATTCAATATGTATAGGCTTGATGGAGAAAGCAGATACATATACAGTGCTCAGCTAGTTCCATTGGTCCCATAGAAAATAAATGAAGTGGCAAGGCACATGTGTGACCACTGCTTTATTTTAACTTCTCCAGATTAGTTAGCTTGGAACCCCGTTTCTAGTGCTTTGGGATCCTTTCAAGAACTGGCTATTTTGCTTTCAAGGCTTTTTTTCAGTATGCTTAAAGAGAGGCTAATCTTAATAAGATTATAAAGTAGCCTATATCTATTTGATCTCCATAGGCCACTTTCACAGGGCAGTATTTGTAAGTGATAAAATCAAGAGTCAAACCTACACAGAGAAAAAAGTATAATAGATTTCTGCTGTGTTTTGGACCCACTCTGAGCTTTGGCTTACCTACAGTGATGCAAAATACTACCGTGTGAAAGTGGCCTTATTTTTAGAGCTTAGACAACCCTTTGAATGCTTTTGGAAAGAAGTGAAAAATAGGAAAATTTCAGATATTCTGTGCAAAAGTCTCTTTTATAATGTACAAGACTATTGTTAGGTTAGTGGAGTACTACATGAGGTAGGAATGTTAATTTTTTGGTAGTAGTATAATAATAAAGAAACTTTTTGGTATATCACTAATTACACGTACAATTATATATTCCTTGGAGCATTCAGAGGCCTCTCTAGCAAAGACACAGGCTTAGACTGGTCCACAGAGAAACAGGGGAAACTCGCTGGTGCGCCAGGGGGGCAACACGTACTGCCTCAGGCTCGGACTGCCCACCAGGGAGCCAGTACTCCCATGGTGGGCTCCAGCTCTGCAGCATGTTTTTAACTGTATACAGTTGAAACGTATAGTGGAGCAGGTAACCATCGGCTCCCTACTTTGCCAACTACTGTGTGCCACAGGCAAAGCCTAATGCCTACAATAGTAAGCGGCATAGGCATGATGTACTGATATCATCACACCTTCTGTGCTGCTGTGTCTCCTAGGCCAAAAGCTTAAATGGGTTTTGCCATGAAGTGATTTCCTCATCTAACAGGCTGAACTG
The DNA here is from genome assembly GCA_025379985.1 of Phyllomedusa bahiana. Taxonomy (NCBI): domain Eukaryota; kingdom Metazoa; phylum Chordata; class Amphibia; order Anura; family Hylidae; genus Phyllomedusa; species Phyllomedusa bahiana. Next base: position 15,397 of record JAODAL010016993.1, read on the forward strand.
CCCTCTTGAGCTGTGAAAAAAGGGGTGTTGTGTTTCTGTGTTTAAAAAAACAAGTGCCTCCTCCATTATGTCATCGCACCACCTCCCATGCATGCTCCCGAGGCTGATATTCAGTCTCTGTAGTGGAGCAAACATTGTTTGGCTAAACCACAGAGGATAACTGTATTGTGCCCAAGCTCTACAGGTGTTCTCCCTCTTATTTGCTCAGGAGAGAAGATAAGATACAAGCAGGCAGGGTTCACGAATTGCTGCAGGGGGAAGGGAGGAGGGCTGAGCAGGGAGCCTCTGCATGTTTACTCAGATAATTACATTACAATCAGCTTCCCTGTGCAGAACCCCGCTTCCCTGTGCAGAACAAAATTGTCCAATTTTTCTTTTATGCATTGCTCTTGATCTAGTATGAACTTATTTATGTGTTTGGAAAGAACAATAGAGCAATCATTATGCCATTAACTACTAATTGTAGTGATATAAGTAGCAGCTGATGTAAAGTGAGATTAGTTTTCTCTCACAGCTAGAAAAGGGCAATATTTTATATGTAATTTTTAATTGTATAAGACTGCCCAAATAAAAAATATTTCCAAAAATTCTTACAAAAATAGATTTCCAGGATTATTGGTTTTAACAAAAATACTCCTCTCTGATAGAAGTGTCCCCTTAAGAAATAATTTGGTTCTTGATTCTTGGTCACTTGATATTGCAATAAATACAAAAAAGTAGCAATAGTTTAAGGTGTACCTGCAGTGGTCATAGATCTTTGTGAACAAAACCTTTGTAAAGCTATTTCCATTGTAGACCTCATCTTCCTTTTAATTTGATATCAGAAAGTTGTTGTGGCTGCCATGATACAGATATAGTGAAGATGCAATGCAGTGCCAGGAATGGTAAGCTTATATATTAATAGCACACAATGTGATTACAAAACATCTGAATACCTATTAGCAGGTATCCAGATGGTGAATCACACTCTATCCTAGAAAAAAGTTGTTTACAGCAGAAACAGAGCAATTTTTTTCTGAGATAATAAGATCTACCATCAGCTATAGACACCTGACAGCTATGCCACAGGATATATCTACATACCAATTAGCAGATATTCAGATAGGATCTATGGGGGGTAATATTCATATGTGAACCTACTCTAACACTGAATATAAAATTGCTATGTCAGTTTACACTCCCTTTCTTCCTTTAACACACCAGAGCCTCCCTGCTTGAAACAGCATTTGTGCTGCTGTGATCACAGGAATTTAACTAACATGTTCCTTTTACGTACACACAGCTTATTATTTTCTTTGTCTTTTTTTTTCCTCTTGTATCAAGGAAGAAGTAATGGACAGCAGAAATGTGTCCTTTGTCACATATTGAAATTGTTGGAGTTGGCAGCCTACAAGATACAAAGCTAAAAAACAGATTGTTTTCTTTTAAATTTTAGACCAGAAACCTGAACACTAAGGTGCATATCCTAAAAGGTTTTTAAGTGGATCATTGGAAGTACACTTTAAAGGCGACCTGTAACATCTCCTGACATGTCTATCTTAGTAAATATTCTGTGTAGAATAACAAGTCTGGAGTATCTTCTCGTAGAACTCTGTGTTGTACTGTTTCTCTGTTAGTCCTTTTAGAAATGTATTACAAAATCAGTCAGCTGCTTGTTATTACTGTTCCACTCCATTTGTAGAAGGAATAACAGAGGAACAGCATAAGAGAAGATGCTTCAGAATTGTTATTTCACAGGGAATATAAGGATTTACTGAAACAGACATGCCAAGAATGGCCACAGGTCCTCTATAAGTGTCATTAAGGTAGCCTCTATTGCAGTTCAGTGGGCAGTTCATCATGGCCCCATTCTCAATGGGACCTAAGGGTACCTCCCACCATAGACAAAATAGGAGAAGTAAACAAAGGAAGAATTAACCTGAGAGTTTTATCATTCATCTCTCACACAATGAATACATAGTGAAGCTGGGGCCAAAAAACAGCTCCTGAATGATCGGGTTTGATGGCACCAGGAAGAAGGGTTTTTGGATTTTATTAACCCAATCTTCTATTGCTACATCTTTGTTTTGTAAAATATTTTTAAACATTGACACAAGTCACAACCAGACCAGATTTTTTACTGTAAACATAGCAGTTATAATTTTATCAAATATAAACCTATGACATTATGATGCACTATTAAATTATGACATATAAAGTTATATAAACTTTTTCAAATTTTTTTTTTGTAAACTAAGAATAGATAACATGGAAAGCCACATTTTCACTTTTAAATTAAATGTTGATACATATATACTAACATAAGTGGAAAGCATGAACTAGATACAAGATACCATATAATCAAGTTATAGCATTAGGACTGCATTTGTTTTTCAGGTTGCTTTAGGCATAGTGGAGAAAGGCAGCAAAAAGTACAATATATAATGTGGTTGTGCCCTGCTATCCGACACTGATTACTGACCAGAATAGTATAAAAGTCTGAAGAGTTTCTAAATTCATAAATTTCAGACATAATTTTACAACACATTTTACAAAACATTTCTAGACTGAATTCTAAACAGGGATTTTTATTGCACAAGTGAATCCACTATTTAATTATACAGTGAATCCACTATCACAGTGCATTACAAGCATTATAATCAGGTTAACATGCTATAATATACTGATTAGCTGATATTCAGTAACCATATTGGGCTCTACTTGCATTCTCTTTGTTTCTGGCACACAACAGGTTAAAAACGTTGACTTAAATTACAAAATCCGGTTCCTCTGCCTGGGATTCTTATTTCTTCAATTTGTTTGGCTGACAGCAATGATTTATAGTAGTGTTCAGTGTACTCAGAATATGTGTATCATTTTAGACTTTACTTTAGGCATAGAGCAGGAGCGATACTTCTTGGATTCCAGTCTGTACCTGTTCTGTATTCTTTAATCCCTATCATTAGCCATTATTTTCTCTTAATATGCTCTGAATTGTTCGATACAATAGTAACTTCCACTGGTTTCTTTCAAAGGATTGAAAGGGAAAGGGTTTAAAAAACAGACCCCGATCGAAAAAAAAGATTGGTCCCAATAAGGACAGATAAAAGATCCCTTCACCATGTGCAAGTTCTTTCTAAAACTAATAGCCAGATTTGGAAAAGAAAAATATGCAGTATGGGTACCTTCAGAAACTTTAGGGTTTGTCTTGGGTTTAAATATCATGTCGGCTGGAACAGCGCCAAGACAGAGGAGGGAATTTTTGACTGATAAAAGGGATTCATACTAGGAATGAACAGAGATTGGTAACATCTTGCTGGACTGGAAATCTAAATATGTGGGATAAAGGATTTGAAGAAAAAAAAGTGCACCTCTTTTGGGGGCAAGGGAAAACAATTTTTTTAGGCCAACCCCAATGGTTTTTTCCAAAATGTGTTTTCTTTTCCCCTTGTTCTGCTTTGTTTCAAGAGAATCATTAGCAAACTAGTAATGGTTTTACTGCCCCCAAATTCCTCTTAGTGACAAAAGTTGAGGAAGAACTGTGATAGCTGTGATTATCTGACGTCAAAAATTTTGACGTTGCAGTGGGGGTGAGAGAATACACTGGGCTGGAGCAAGGAAATTGGTTATGCTTTTTTTATTTATTATTGCCTTTAGTTTGGGACTAGGGCTGTGAAGCTACGTGGGGTCACCATTTAAAAAATTTTTAAAAAAAAGGGGAGCAAATATTATTGACCATGGCACACAAGAGAGGGGCTAACACCAAATTTTTCTGCTTTAGTATAAAATTTGATGTTCTGTATACTTTAAAATGGGGGTCTTTAATTCATTTGCCCCAACAGGCATATACCACTATGTACCAGCATACACAAAACTATTGAACTTATGAATTGTTCCAGAGCAGTAGTAGGTTTTTGGAGATCATAGACAAAAAAAAAGATCTGAGTAGAAAGCCTGCGTGTTTAAAGTCTGGTAGTTTTTGGGTGATTTGTGGTTTGTAAAAATAAATTTTTTTAATTTAAAAAAAAAAAAAATAATGAAAAAATATAAAAATATTTTTCCAAAACTAAAGAGAAATTTAAAAATTTAAAAAAATGTTTTTTTTTTTTTTTTTTTTTTTTTTTAGGTTTTTTTTTTTTTATCTTTTTAGGCTTTAAAAAAAAGGGGGGTTACAAAGTTTTATTAAAAAAGGGGGTTTATTGCATTTTTTATAAATTGTAAAAAATTAAAAAGGAAAAAATGGAAATTGTAGCTTTTTTTAAATTAGCTTTTATTTTTCAAGCAATTTTGATGTTGTAAGGGGTTTCTTGTCCTCATTGAACCTTATTTTTGTCCCCATTCTGCTTTCCTGTGTATGGTTCCTTTCTCACAACTTTACATGGTTACTTCCCACTTGGTAAAACCCTTTTCCCTATATCGGTTTCTTGTCTGTCTATATTGGGTAGGGGTTTAAAAGAAAAAGAAAGGGTGTTTTGGACTTTCCCTAGTAAAAATTGTGGAAATTATTTCCAAGCTTCAAAAAAAATTTTAATTTTTCCCCTTGGGTTTGTGTGTTTGGGGTAAACTCTCAAGAACTTTTTTCGGGGTCACAGTGAAAAAGTCAAGCTTGGACCGTTCTCGCGCCCAAAGACAATTTAGAGTTAGGTTCGCCGCGGGTCCCTTTTGCCTTGACGCGGCCTGTCCGTGCTCCATGCTTTGGGGGTTTTCCCTGTGCAGGGGTTTTAAAAAAAGGCCCGTGTTTCGCTTTTATCCCTTCTGCCGTCCAGTTTGGCTTCCCCGGGGGTTTTTCTTGACTTGTTAAGGCTGCGGGGAGTTTCCCTCTTTTTTATTGTTTCCTGTTCTTTTCCACCCCCCCTCTTACCCCTGACCTTTTTGGGGTTAAGAGGAAGTTTTTGTCTCTTACTCTGGGTTTTTAGTTCCATTGGGCCCTTTTGTGTGTCCACTGTTCCCTTTTTGAGTCCCCCCCATCTAAATCTGCTTTTGGCCTTTAAACCCTGGGTGGTCCCGTGCTTTATCGACTCCTGGCCCCCCTGTCGGTTCGTGTTCCTGATTGCCCCCTTTTTCCTTCTGATTTCCCTGTTCCCGCTGTTTGGTTGTAAACCTGATTTTTCTGTAGTTCCCCCCGTTAAAAGTGGTCTATTTGAGTTTTCCCTTTCTTACCGTGTTTCCTGAGAGTTTTTATGCCTTTTGTTCCCTATTTTTTTTCGTCCTGTTTTCCCCGGGTTTCCCCAGGGGGCCCGGTAGGGGGAGTGACCTGGGGGGTCCAGAGAAGCCATCCCCCTTTTTGCGGGGGGCTTGGGGCGAAGACCGGGGGGCCCCCCCCCAACTCCACTCCCTGGCGGGGGGGTCCCCAGCAATGCCTGCGGGTGTTTTAAAATCCCACCCGGTTTTTGCGGTCGGGCTTAGCTGTCCATGGGGCCCGCCCGTTTTAGTATGCTGAATGGCCGCCCGGGGTTACCCCGCCCTCGTTTTTAAATGTTGCCCGTCCAATCGGTCCAGCCCAGACTTCGTTTGGCTAGCTCATGGCCGCCAGAGTTACGTTTGGGCCTGTCATGGGGCGCCCAGAGTTACGTTTGGCCAGATGGCCAGCCCCGAATTATTTGGCCTTAGTCTGGTCAGCCCCAGAGTTACTTTGGCCTAGTCAAAAGGCCCCCCCAATTTTATTTTTCCCCAGATTTAAAACCAAATTTTTCCCCCTTTCCCCACTTTCCTTTTCCAGACCCCAAATTTTCTTTTTGGGGGCCTACTCAATTCCCCTTTCCTTTTAAAATTTTATCCCTTTTTCCCCCAAAACTTTCCCCTTTTTCCCTTTTTTTCCACCAAAAATTTTAATTTGTTATAGAACGCTATCAATATCATCTCAAAGACAGAAAACATAAGCAGTTTTTGAGAGACAAACATAACACAAAAAGAACCCCTGGCAGATCTTTCCTCCACAGAGATGGATGCATCAGATACTGACAAGGACTCCATATTTAGGAGTTGGAGATCACAATCCAGATCTATAGGGAATAGGAGGAAATGAGGGGGCCAGGGCGGATGAAATTTACTCAATTATTTTTATCCAAAAAACTTATACCAGTATAAGTATCATTTACTGCGGGTCATTCTAGTGCATAAACGTCAATTTATCTCAGGTAAACCACTTTGAAAGTGGCTTACCTGTTCCAGCAGTATTGCGCTTAGAATTGCCGTACCGAAGCTATAAATCTATAGCTTCGTACAGTTCTAGTGCATCTTGCCTCCGACTCCGAAATCAGGCGCATTACAAAGTACCACAGGCATTCTGTAACGCGCCTGATACTGGCATACGGACGATCTAAAACTATTGAGAACAGGGCTGCGCTAGATGTCGGGCTGAAAAGATGCCAGACTTCTGGTGCAGCCCCGTTCATATGTGTCGCCCATAGTGTTATCGAATTCTGTCTCAGGATGGCACATCAGTTTTTATCAGGGAATTAAAAACTATATTGAGTTACACTAAAATAATAAATTTGATCAATGAATCTGAATTTGATCTCCTATTTCCATGTTATACACGCATTGCAACTTTTTATGGTCTCCCTAAGGTTCATAAAGGGACAAACCCCCTTATGGGACGCCCCACTGTCTCAGGAGTTGGAGCCCTGTGTCAGAATTGTGGGATATATATTGACAAGATATTATCCCCATTCGTTCAGTCACTTCCTTCTAATACACATGACACCACGGACTTGTTGAAACATCTTGAGGGTATCTAAGTGGATGAGATCTTGCTAACATAGACTTGGAGTTCCTCTATACTTCTATACTTCATAATTCTGGTATATAGGCAGTCAAATCATTTTTGTGGACTCAGGGACTACAATTTGAACATCATAATAAATCTGTGGTGCAAATTTTGGAATTCTCATTATCCAAAAATTATTTTCTTTTCAATGGAAGGATCTACCACCAGTTGCAAGGTACAGCGATGGGCAGTCCCAGAGCGCCCTCTTACACTAATCTGTACCTTGGTTGGTGGGAGTCCTCAGTGGTGTTTTGTGATGACCCTGCAATACATGCAGAAAAGATAGCCCTTTCAGCCAGGTATATTGGTGATGTCTTTGTGATCTGGAATGGCACAAATGTAGAATTTGGCAAAATTGTAGAACAGCTTAAAAAAGCTACCTAAGATTCCTAGATGTATAGATCACAAAGACATCATCTGGAGAACTTTCCACTACTATATTTAAGAAACCTACCACAACAAATTCTTTGTTGCAATGGGAAAGCAGCCATCCCAAATGCCTGAAAAGAGGGGTATCCCAGCGGCAATATTTACAATTGAGAAGAAACTGCTCCTCTAGGGCCGAATTTTTGATTCATGCCTCTGACATTAGGGAGCAGTTTTTGGCCCAGGGGTATGCTGACTTTGTACTACATCAAGCTTTTTGAGCAGCCCCAGCAGAGGATCAGACTGATTTGTTGGTCCCTGAGAGAAACAAACAACTGTAATGATAGGTTTACCGTAACAGCAGGCCTGTGGTGTGGATCCACTGGACCACAGCAAGTGGTGGTATAAGCCACAGCAGGTAGGTCTGATATTGGGAGCTTGCCGCCAGGCAGGCTGGGTTTGCTGTGGCGGAACACTACCAGGTCACTACCCCTGATGTGACTTGCTTACGGTGGCAGCCGAGGTGTAATGTGGTACAAAATCATGAAGAAAATTGGAACTGGTATATGGGAACGACAGGAAAATTTTTAGAGTGCTTTCTTGCATAGGCTGGGGCACTTTGGACTTGGCGGGGAAGTCAGAGGCAGGCTGGGTAACATAGGACCAGCACATAGCAATTATCCAATTACTGTCGCTCTGGCCCTTTCATTTTCGCTAGGGAGTGGGGCCGCCCCACCAGCCAGCAGAGAAAGTGCAGGGAGTGAGGGGAGGTAAGTCACAGGTGCTGAGAGTGGGATTGCGAGTGCACCCATGGGCGACATGCGGGTCGTGGCGCCTCTCGCCGATACGGTGGGACCACGGGTACATCTGTAACTCAAGATATTGAGAAAAAAGTACTATCTTTACTAGATTGGGGATAAGGAAGGAATTTTCTACACATTTTATTAATTGTAAGACCACATATGTGGTATATCTTAATACATGTAGTTGTGGGGAAAAATACGTAGGGAAAACTATACGTCAGTTACGTAGGCGCATTTGAGAACATCTTCATCCAACATGAACGAGACACTTCCATGTCCCGACGTGTATGGAGTCACCATGGAGGAGATGCTAAGTGCCTTAAATGGACAGGCATTAATAAAATCCAAGTGTCAACTCGCATGGGGGAATTTTGACCAAAAATTGTTATAAAGGGAAAGTTTTTGGATTTTCATGTTGGAGACACAGACCTCACAAGGGCTTATCGAGCATCTGGATTTCAGCTGTTTCATTTAGACCTCTTTTATCCCCTTATGTATATAATATGACTATCTGGGCCATTGAATTTGCATTTATACCCTGTGTTTATTATGGCCCTAAACCAGTTCTATTAAATACTTGACTCTGATTCAGGTGATATACTTCTCTAACATATACAGTATGTATTTTTCCTTTTCATCTCTATATGAGTCCTATATGCACTTATTCCTTTGTGATTTTTGATACATTTTGTCCTAATTGGATCTTATTACCGTATTCATTTTTTATGCCTATTATGGCTCTCCAGCAAACATGAGGAGGTCTGTTATAGATGAAATGCGTCGTCCTGTACCAAATAAACATTTTTGGAAAGTTTGTGCTAAAGCTATTTCTCACGCCTGTCTGATTAAGATGGCTATAGCAGACATTTGTTTAGTTTTAACTAAACACATTTACTTCTGAATGTATTGTAAGGAGTAATCATGTCCTAAACAGTTGGTTATACACAAATATAGAAAACTACACAGAACTAGAGAAGATCTAAAACTTAACATTTAATAAGGTTATGAGATAAAATATCTCATCTGTTTAATCCAAAATTTCTTAAAAATAGCAGTACACCTTTTCTACAGGATATGAATCAGTAATTATTTTAGATATATTTACCGAGGGAGGGAAATATGTAAAGGTAAATAGTTTACAAACTTCTGGTTTTGATGTAATGATAATCTCGTCAACGTTCCAATCAATATCTTTGGACTTCAATGTAGTTTGAAGACAGTCCTCCCTGACTTCTTAAAAAGATATAGAGAAGTCTGGCAATAGGCCTCTGACTAGACCCCATTCAACTACTACTCTCTCTCTTTCGGAGTAATCATCCCGAAAAGGGCGGTCCCATAATAATTGGCCCTAATAAGGCCCTAATATTTCCTTTCTCTTAATACAAAACCTCATACTTAGATCTACAACTAATTGGGAGATAACTGTAACCCTGGTGCAAAGGCACGCAGTGATTCCAATAAACAAGCCCAACACATTTCCCCTCACTAACTATACCTTTACATATTTTCCGCCCTTGGTAAATATATGCCAAAAACAATACCTGTCTCATATCCTGTGGTAAAGGTGTACTGCTATTTTTTTTAGACATTCTTGGTTAAACAGATGAGATATTTATCTCTTTTTATCTGATATCCTTATTAAAGGTTAAGTTTTAGGTCTTCTCTAGTTCTGTGATTAAGTAAAGTTGTGACCTATTTGAATAGATTCTTTGCAGTAATTCTGTATAGAAAACTACCAGAATATCCTATTTACCAGTTCCGACTCCCATCACTAAAATAACTGGTATGGGAAAAATATTTGAGGGGCTCATAAGGGACTTTATACAGGAATATGTGGACAAATACAATTTTATAAGTGATTGCCATCATGGTTTTACTAACGAAAGAAGTTGTCTGACGAACCTGATCTGTTTTTATAAAGAGATGAGTAGAAGTCTGGATAGCGGGACGGCTGTGGATATTGTGTTTTTAGACTTTGCAAAGGTGTTTGACACTGTCCCTCATAAGCATTTGTTGGGTAAAATCCATTGGGTTAGAAGTAACAGTGTGTAATTGGATTAAACACTGGCTATCAGATCATGCTCAGAGAGTGGTCCCCAGTTGTGAGTGGTGTGCCCCAGGGCTCAGTACTGGGTCCTCTTTTATTTAATGTATTTATTAATGATATAATGGAGGGGATTAGTAGCACTGTTTCTATTTTTGCAGATGACACCAAGCTATGTAGGGTAGTGCAATTAATGGAAGATGCTCATAAATTGCAAGCAGACCTGGACACACTGAGTGCTTGGGCATCCACTTGGCAAATGAGGTTCAATGTGGATAAATGTAAGGTCCTGCAGCTGGGTAAGAATAATCTGTAGGCATCATATGTCCTAAGGGGAAAAAAACTTGGAGAATCGCTTGTTGAGAAAGATCTGGGCATTCTTGTAGATCATAGACTACAGAACAGCATGCAGTGTCAATCAGCTGCCTCTAAGGCAAGCAAGATATTGGCGTGTATTAAAAAAAAGGAATGGACTAGCGGGACAACGATGTAATTCTACCGCTGTACAAAGCATTCGTGCGTCTTCACTTAGAATATGCTGTTCAGTTCTGGGCTTCAATTTATAGAAAAGATGTAATGGTGCTAGAGAGAGTGCAAAGACGAGCAACCAAACTTATAAGGGGAATGGAGCATCTTAGTTATGAGGAGAGGTTATAAGAATTGAACTTATTTAGTCTTGAGAAAAGACGACTTCGGGGGGACATGATTAATTTAATAAATATATAAATGGTCCCTACAAAAAGTATGGAGAAAAATTATTTCATGTAAAGACCCCTCAAAAGACAAGGGGACATTCCCATTGTCTGGAGAGAAAAGGATTCAATCTCCAGAGGAGAAGAACGTTCTTCCCTGTAAGAACTGTATCTGCGGAATAGCCTGCCTGAGGAGCTGGTCACAGCAGGAACAGTTGGGAATTTCAAGAAAGATACCTACCTGGAACTAAAGAATATTAATGCGGTATGTAGCTATGTAAAATTCTGGATCCTGGCTGGTGGAGGCTCTGGGGTCAGAGATGTTGCCTCCCCTGGAGCAAATTGGTTCTTGCCTTGTGGGTTTCAGGGCATTAACCAGTGGTGAGGCTGGGCTTGAAACACTTGTTTCCCTCCCTTCACCCACATTTTATCCACCTTTGGTTAAACTTGATGGACACGTGTCTTTTTTCATCTGTACTATGTAACTGTGTGCTTGATGAAATGTGAAGTCTGTCATATGTGTTTAGTTAACCCCTTGACTCATATATAGCTGAATTATTTAACAATATAACTCCATAACCATATATATAACCCTGTTGGTTAATGAGTTTTAGGGTTACCTGACTGGTCCAACGATGTGACATTCCCATTGTGGCCTAACTTCCTGTTACTTTAATATATGCCTAATGTTGTTGTAACTGTAAGTAACTTTGGTCATTATCATAACACCGGGCCTATGCGGAAGTAACAAGAAACTACATTTGACAGGACAATAACTAGACGTTTTGCTGCAAAGTGGGCACTGCGTTGTCAGATTGGTAAATTAATCCCTAAAACAGTTTAAACAACTCTGACCTATGGTTACGGTTATGGTTGACTTTTTTGGGCAATTTTTACTAAAAATGTTTTTCTACAAACATGGCGGTGTGGTTTAGCCAAAAGGGACATAGTTTTTCCGGCCATGATACACCAAAAACTGCTCCCAAAATATACCAAAATTCAGGCGTTGAAAGTACACCAGCTAATAGTTGGTCTAAGAAAGATGGACAAGTCTAAAAATGTGCATTAACAGACCCCTTGTCTAGGTTTATGCTGTCTAACTTTTAGAAAGCAAAAGGAAATGTTGACCAATGTCCATTTAGGTCGAAGGTGAATATAAAGCAATGTCCCAGACACTTCTATAAAGTCTTAGGGTATATAAACCACACTTGTATTGATGCAAAGTTTTCATATATGCGGTCTTCAATTCCATGATTGCCTTCCTCTTATACCAGCTGCACATTGATGCAACAATAAAGGCTGAATATGTGCTCATGATTTTCACCCCTTCGAGTAGTCATGATTACATGTTTTTATTGGTGCTGCTGAAACAATGTAATTCTTTTTATTTGCCTTACAGTATGATCAAACATAATTGAGTGACTGCTGGGAGAAGGCATTTAAAGGAACAC
>JAODAL010016993.1:32500-79077 GCA_025379985.1 Phyllomedusa bahiana
TTTTTAGTTTTTTAATTTGTAAAAATTTGGAAAAGTACGTATCAATTTATTTACACTTTACAAATATTTGCTACTTTGTGTTGCATTGTCACATAAAATATCAATAAAATACATTTAAGTTTGTGGCTGTAACATTTAAAAATGAGGAAAAGCTCAAGGGGTACAAATAATTTTACAATCCACTGTATATGTGCGGCTTGTGCAGATATTCTACAACAAAACAAATGACTACAACAAAATGCTATGAGCAATCCGAAGGATCCCTTGACAAAAAGTGAGCATGCGACATTCCTATTTTCTGACAGCAGCACCAGCATAAATTAATAAAAAAAAAAAAAGAAAGTGGACAATTCCTTTACGACTGCCCACTGTCTTTTGACAGCGGGCATTTCAGGTCGTTCGTCTGCAGCGACGTCTTTTGATGTCGCTGCAGACATCAGCGCTGAGAACGGGGCTGTACTACACAGTCCTGATCCCAGCGCAGCTCCTGCAAGCACCGGGGAGCGGGGGAAACCTCCGCTCCCCGGTGCTTTAACCCTTTGATTGCTGCAGTTCATCACCGCAGCGCAATCAAAGGTTTTCCCTGCTCTGTCAAGTGATCGAACGCCCGGTAACCCGACAGAGCCCAGGGAATGGCTGCACAGTCAGCCCTGGGGACCTAGAGTAGCCCCAGGGCTGTCTGTGTAACAAGCTAGTGATCAGGGCAGACTGTGTGCTGACACAGATTATAATGTATTAGCATATATGAATATGCTAATGCATAACCAAGTGTAAAAACAAAAAAAAGGAACAGTTCTCGCTTCATGGGATTTAAAAAAAAAAGTAACAAACATAAAAAACGTAAAACTAAACATACCAACCTAAATAATAAAATAAAAATAAATATTTAATAAAAATTAATTCTGACTACATTACACACAAAAAAAAACCTACACATATTAGGTATCTACATGACCGTAATAACCTGTAAAATTGATCTAACAAGTTATTAAGTGTGAAATGTGAATGGTGTAAAAAATTTGTTTTACAAAATTGAAAAAAAATTAAAAAAATCTGCAATTATTTATAAGTGAATTTAAACTATTCCCCCATAAAGTACAACTTGTCTCGAATAAAACGAGGCCTCATACAACTGCATCATTGAAAAAATAAAAAAGTTACAACTGTTGAAACGCAAGGAAGCAAAAACTAAAAAAAATGTTCTGGTCATTAACTACTTTTCAGGTGTACGGCTTTAGGGGTTATAAGGGTGTTCCCAAAAATGAACTTCTGCATTACAGACTGGCTCATAGCTAGCTACAAGCCGACTGTGTTACAGAATGAGGAGGGTGGCACTTGTGGCTGTCCTTCCCGTTCATTTCTACGGGTGTTCCGTATATAGCTGAGTGCGTGCAGATGGCAGCATAGAAATGATGGGGAAGACATACGCAAGTGCCCCCCTCCTCATTCTGTAACACAGTCAGCTTGTAGCTAGCTATGAGCCGAACTGTAATGTAAAAGTTCCTTTGTGGATACAGGATTTTAAGCATTGCACAGTGCTAATTCACCGTATTGGGTTGTATGTGTAATGCAGTAAAGGACAGGACTGTGTAAAAGATCCTCTTTGTATCAATTCTTTACTGTGTCCTAGAGATGAGGATCCTGGACAGAAGACTCTCTCCCATACGTCTACACGAGAGTGATTCACTGTCAGATTTTTAAGCAGATTCGGTATTTAGAACCCGCAAAAATCCAACTCTAAAACATCTCCAAAGACCTCAATAGAAAATCCAAACTCATGGCACGGATTTGCTGAGGTCGGATTTCAAAAGTACTATAATCTGCTGTAAAACGACTGATTATAGTACTGTTCAATAGAAAGGGCGCCCGAAATCCAAAGACCGCGATAAAATGTGAAAACCAAGCGTAAAATATTGGTCAGATTCTGATTAGAATCCTACCACTATTTTGTCCTTGCCGTGAAAGTTTGTGTTTTGTCAGTGTAGAAGTGACGTTAAAGGTACGTCCACATGACAAAAGACAAAATACTCGTCGGATTCTGAATCCTAACACCATGTCGTCCGAGGAGTATTTAAGCAGTTTACACAAGAATCCGAGGATTTTTAACTCGGTTTTAATTTTTTTGGCAAAAATCCACAAAAACTCCTCAAATATAATAATGAGAGGGTGAGTTTAAATACCCTCAAAGGATACAAAGGCACCCGGATATACCAAAAATATGAATACCAAAGACACAAATATTTGTGTCTTTGGTTTAATTTTTTTGGCATGGATTTCCATCGGACTTGAAGTAAAATATGGCAGAAAACTGAGCATGATCTAAGTTTTTTTTTAAAAAATACTGTGGTCTACAACGGGGATATTCAACCGAGGTGTTTGGGAATGGTGTGCTGACGATTCTTGATGCTTTTTAACGTCCAAATCTGCACGGATTTCCATTTGGAAATGCTAGTCACGTGGACAGACCCAGAAAGGGTTTTCTCATGTAGAGACAAGTAATTGATGACTTTTTTTCTAAATATGTATTTAGAATATGTATTGCTTTATTGATTTTTCTTTGGTCAGGATATAAAGAAGATTTTATCTCCTCTTAGAGTAAACATGTTTCTCTGGTTACAACCATCTCTCTCCTCCACCTCTCCCTGCTGCCTTATCTCTCATTGCTCTAAGCTGCTGTCACTCACTCATTCTGTCCATGGTGAGTCACCCCCTGCAAAGTCTTATCTCTAGTAACAAACTTTGAAAACTTCTCATTTAGCTAAGTAAACACCCCCTAGTGCTCTGTAGCCTGGTTTAATATACTTTATAAATCTCTTGCACTCATTTTCAGTTTAACAGGAATAGCTAGGAACAGTAGAGCTGATGTGTCAATCACTGCTATAGACCTGCCCACAGCCTGAACAGCATGTGTGATTCTAAAGTTTGCCGGGACTCTGTGAAACATTGCAATTTGAGAAAACCCCTTTAATCTCTCATAGCTGCAGCCAGTTTTGGCTTTCATGATGCAGTGATTTATTTTAATTTTTCATCCCTCAATTACAAGACCCATAACTATTTTATTTTTCTATCAGCATAGCCATATGAGTGTTTGACTTTTGTGTTGTAAGTTGTATTTTTCGGTGGCACAATTTTGAGCTACATATGAAACCTATCAGTAAAATTTTATTAACATTTTTTGCAGGGAATTGTGTAAAAATTTGCATTTGGAAAATTCTATTTTTTTCAGTGTATTATACCAGTTAGTCTAACACTGAAAGGCAACCATTGTCATAGCAACCATTGATCTAACTGTAGATAGGTTAACTGTAGATAGGCATTCCATATTCCTTAAATGCTACGGTTCATATTTACTGATGACATCTAGGTTTAAATGGCTGCGCTCAGAGCTATCTTTAATCTTGGTTGTTACAATGGGAGCACAGCTGTATATTACAACCTGTTCTGATTGTAGATGTCACAGGGTCAGCGCCTGAGCCCATTATATTCTAGTGGCGTACAGTGGTTTGCAGGACGCCTTTCCTGTATATATACCAAAGGGCATGAAGGGGGGTTAAAATGTGTCTATACACATTTGCCGTAGAATTGTCAGTTATATGAATATAGTAGAAGGGAGGCAAATTTAGCAAATAGTCCTATGTTTGTACAACTGTTATATCCATGTAGATCTAACAGAATTGAATTATTCATTACAATTACCTTTTTTAGGCTCCAAATTATAATAATGTGTTTGTATACATCTATACACACATACCAAATCTGCCCTGCTACATCTGTATGTTTTCAGGGCAACACATTTGCAGGTTCAGTAGCTATAGACATATACCATAGCTGTACACATCTAAGCCTCAGCAATGAATGTGAGTATTACAACAGTGTAGTAAACACTACATAGAAAATATGGTGAATATGACACTTTGTCACTCTATGATGAATTGATCTACCTTTTTGCAATGGGAAGAAAATAAATTAATTTGACATTTTACTCATTTCCTATTCTCTGTGGGAAGCTATTTGGGTCCTAATATGTTATTTGTAGAACAAGTAAAATAATTGCAGTGTCTTTTCAGTAGCCAGGGAAACAAACTGAAAAACCTGGTCTACAAATATAATGGCAGTGAGTCACAATGTAGCGATCCATTCAGACAAAAACTACATGCATCTGAGTGACAGGTGGGAGGAGAATGCTATCCAGTTCCTTCATATTTGTGTGTGTGTGTATATATATATATATATATATTATATATATATATATATATATATATATATATATATATAAAAATAATTATATCTAACTATATATATCTATATATAGATATATATAGACACCCACACTGTATATATATATATATATATATACACACACATGGGGTACCCCATTATCTGCTGGGGTTATGTTCCAGAAAAGTGTGATGGATAATGAAACGACAGATAACGAGGCAGGAAAAAAGTACTGTACAGTGAAGTATAATGCAATGATGTAAGGAGGCATAAAGAATATTGTAAGCGGGATAGAGTAAAAGATGATGTGGCTTTATGGCACCAACTAAAGTAGCTGCAGTGAATAAGGGATCGTTGCATGCTCATGGATATTGAATGTGAAGTGATGTATCTGTGAAGTGAAACGAAGGAGAACGAGGTTCTTTGGAACACTGATGGTGATGTAACTGTGAAATGATGGATAGTGAAGCGATGGATAATGGGGTATTACTGTATAGATATTCATATGCATGTATATATATATATATATATATATATATATATATCTGTAGCTGAGCCACATTATTATGGCCATTTCTTACCTCCAACAAGGGCAGCATGCAGCTCATGAAGGAAGTCACATGTCATGAGCTGGCTAGGTGAGTACATAAGGTGTGTTATAGGCTGTCTGCACACATATGCCTTGTTAAGAAGTTTCAGAAGGGAATGATTATTGGCTTTCAGGCCAAGGGTGGCAGTATTTCTGAAACTGCGCACTTTGTGAATTGTTTGCATGCTGCTATGGTAAAACTATATCTAAAGTGGAAAAATGAAACCATTGGAAGAAAGTGTTGTGGAAACTGCGGAGCACTACATGTCATTGATGTGAGAGGTGAACATTGACTACAAAGGTGTGCAAAGGCGGACAGACATGCTACAGTGGAGCAGCTCGACACCAAAATGAGCCAAGGAACAGGTTTAAGCAACACTACTAAATACTCTCTGGACTGAAATAAGTTATAGGTTATGTCTGTCCATGTCCTTAACACATATGCCTTAGATTCTGGGGAAAGTTTTATTCTTGCTCTCTCTTTCTTTTGCAAATTATGAAATTCCCTTCCAACTGAAATTACTATTAAAATAAACCGGTTTTAGGAGAAATGTCTCTGGGCTATAAATGAAATAATAATTCCACCTGCCTGGTATCACTCCAGAATAATGTTATGCATAAATTAGATCTGTCTTTTCATGCTGTTTCAACACATCACATTAATCGTATACCATTTAGCGATGATCGTGTGATTAGAGCAGCTTTCGGAAAAGGAGAAATGCACATTGATGGCTTTTCCCCCTAATTAGCTGAAATGCAATCAGCAGCAGCGTGAAGAGTAACCTTTTCTTCTAAAACTGAGAAAGAAGGTACAGCAAGGATTTATGGGATATTGACAATAGTACGAAGCAAGAAAAAATCTTTCTAAACAGTCCGCACACATCTTCAGTGAATGTTTATCCTAGCTGTCAAGACCCAGCAGGGACAAGCGTGTCACCACATACTGCGGTGCCCATCTCTAAAGTAACGACGTCTGCTCAATATTCATGAGGACACTCAAATCGGATGCAAGGTGACTTGTATTTAAAGGACTAGGCCTCTTGATGGTGCGAGTACAGTTTGTTGTGGTTAGCAGGACTTTCCTGTCATTATTTCATGAGAAGAAGTTGACACCATGATTCGGTCATTGGTTTTAATCGTGACCAAGAGGTACATAGTCTAGCTTCTGAACACACTGTAGAAAAAAATGGATAGTTAAGAGATTTTATTGAGCCCACTGATATAGATCCTAGATTATCAGCTTGTGGTAGACACACTACAGGGGGTATATGCCATGTCTGTAATCATGCTGTGCTTTTATGTGTAGCCCTGAATATTATCATAGCTTTGGAGGTACTTTGATGTAATTTGTTTGAGTTGGGGTACTTGGCTTAGGAACATTGAAAAGCATTGATGTAGATAAAAACAGTGTAAGCTCATGTAATATATTATAAATGAAAGATAACTGTAATACAGGGTGGAGCATGGAGCAATAGTCTACTGATTAGTGATATCACCACATATAATGGGAAGAGACTGTGTAATGTAACATGACAGGAAGGAGCAGAATATAGTTCACTGATAGCTTAGGTGTCCCAACCGCCATGATGAGATGGAAGATGTTTCGATGTTTAAGGCGATATGTACGAACTGGGCTGCGCCAGATATCTGGTGTCTTTACAGTCCGATATCAGGCGCAGCCCCGTTCATACATTTTTAAATCTCCCGCATGCACTGCGGGAGGCGAGGCGCACTAGAACCATAGCGAAGCTACATATTTGTAGCTTCACTACGGCATTTCTAGGCGCATTACAGTTAAAACAGGTAAACCACTTTGAAAGTGCTCTACCTGAGTCAGAAATGTCGCCCGAACGCTGGAATGCGCCTGATTTATGACCCGCTGTACAGCAGGTTCATAAATCAGGCGCATTCTATGCCTTTTTTATTCGCATGAAATTAGGTGTCCACAGGCCAAAGTTCATACATGTTGCCCTCAATGTCTTCTCGGTATTTTACAATATCATCCAATCCAATCAAGTTGTGATGGTATAATCAATGGTTTAACTCAAAATCAAATGTTTTGGTTTTACTGTAATATAACATGTTCTTTTCTCTATTAATCGCATGTTAGCCACTTAAGAATGAGACCTTAGAGTAACTGAATAAAATGGTCAGCATTTCCAGCATTGTGGTATAACATGTTGGCTTTATGCAGTAATTAAACACAATTACAGCAAAGCTAAGGGTGACATGTATGAAGTCGAATGATCCTTTTTTTTATACCTTGTGCTGACACCCCAGTTCTAAATAGATATAGAGGAGTGTAAATACAACAGTATGTGTGAAAATGTTTGGCGCATTACATACAGTTTAATGCGTCAAACATTGTGTGGCAGTTCCACATCAAACTTTGGCGCATTAAAATGTGTCATCAGGCACACATTGTGCCAAGTTTGGTTGTACACCTGTAAATAACTGGCAATATATGGCAAAATAAAAGGTATATGCGAATTTATACCTGTTGCTCTAAATGTCTTGTTTTTTATGTGTTACTACTTCTGCCACAAAAAAAACTTCTTCCAGTGAAAATGTTTTGTGTTGCAGCATTTAATGACACACAATACTATTTTTTGTCTTAATGGACCTGTGTTTGGGCTTGTTTATTGTGGGACAATATGTAGTTTTTCTTGATACAATTTTAGAGAACATATACATTTTTGTTTTTATTTACCCCTTCCTGACGAACGGTCATAATAATATGGCTCTAAATTTGTTTCCTCTATGCCTTCTGAAAGCCATAACTTTTTTTATTTTTTCACCTACATAGACACATGAGGGCTTTTATGTTGCGGGACAAGATGTAATTTCTAACGGTATTATTCATATTACCATAGAATATACCGGGGAACAGCAAAAAAATTCTAAGCGGGGCAAAATGTGAAAAAAACGTACTTGCGCCATGTTTGTGGGAGTTTTTTTTTTTACGAAGTTCATTCCTCGGTACAAATTATGTATTCTCCGTATTCTACAGATTCATACGCATCCGGCAATACCAAACATGTAGGGTTTCCATTATGTTTTATTACCGTTAAAAATTCCAAACATTTTCTATTTTTGAAATTTGTGCTGCAGCGCCATTTCGTGCGACCAATAACTTTTTTTTGTACTAACACCTCCGGACGTCAATGAGGGTGCATTTTTTGCGGGCTGAAGCGTACTTTTCATTGCTAGCAGTTTGGAATTCATGCAACTTTTTTGATCACTTTTTTTCAAATTTTTATGGGATGTGAAATGACCCAAAAAACGTGTTTGGTGTTTGGAATTTTTTTTCTTCTATGGTGTTCAGCGTATGGGATAAATGATGTTATATTTTTATAAATCGGACTTTTTTGGACGCGGCGATACCAAATGTTATGTGTAACTTATGTGTAACTATTTATTTTTTTAAATTTAACATTGAGTCCCCCTAGGGCACTTCACCATTAGGGAACACGATCGTTAATACAGCCTAATGCATTGCATAGACAATGCATAGGGTGTACCAAGATGGCGGTTTCCCCACTTCCTGCCTGGGGCCAGAAGCGGGGAAATTCAAAACATGGCAGCGATGGAAGCTTTCACAAGGCTTCCAGCTGCCATGTTCAGTGATCGAAACTCAGCTATTTCACTGCTGAAGGTCCAATCAGAGTGAAGTATGGTGCACCGCACCATTTTATCATTCATTTAGATGCCGCGGCCATCTTTGCCGCGGCGTCTAAGGGGTTACACAGCTGTAACCGCCGGGTGTTAGCCGCAATTAGCCGCGAACACCCCACGGCTGTGTAGCGGGATCGCGCTGCGATCCCTCTTCAAAGCCGCTTACCAGCGCTATGACGTACGCTATGACGTGTGATGTCCCCAAATGCTATCACAGCGGGATGAACTTTAACAACAGTAATGGTTTTTCTTTCGGATTTTTAACTTTATACTTTAGGTCATTTTAAATGCAAAGTTATCAATTATGTGTTTTACTTTAGAGTAGGAAGAGATTGACCCTTTTTCCGACCTATGATGAAATTGTATGTCACGATCAGGTGCTACTTCTGGCTCTGTGTTGTACATTTTCATCATTGTGATCTCACAGATGTTGTCAGTGTACCCATGATATTTGTAGTTGAAAAACAGAACCCTGTTCCAGCCTTAACTACCATCATCAGGCAGAACTCTGATCCTGTCAATTTAACTTTGTAGCTGCCACGGTCAATAGTGACCATGGCATCTAAAGTGTTTGACAGAGAGAGAGGGCAATTGGTATCTCACAATGCAATCACAGGTTGCTGTTGAGTTATCATGGCATCTAGAGGCATAAAGGTCTTCCATCTTTCATCAGACAAGCTATGCTGATTGAAGTTCCCCTAAGGGCGCAATACTAAAAATGAAAGTAATTTCTTTTTAAAAAGTCTACCCTCCAAAAAAAAAAAAAATAAATCTATTTTTTTGTTAATAGTTTCTCTAAAACAAAATGTATTTAGTATTGTGAGTTATCACAATCAAGATATTTAATAGAATAAAGATACAGTGTTAAATATATAACGACTGGTATTAAAAAAAAAACCAAACTGAAATACGTCCCATTTTAAGCCGTGTGAACATAGCCTAAGAAACAAATTATAATTAAAAGTAATAATTAAATTCTATGTAACTAAAAATAGTGTTCCTATAAAAGGATATTTGTACTGTAAAATATAAGCTCTTGTCCAGCTACATTGATGGAAATGTGATGAAAAAAAGTAAAAAAAAATTGTTTGCTACTTAAGGCCTAAAACAGGTGGCTCCTTAATGGGATAGTAGTAATAATAATAATAATAATAATAACAACCTTTAATTCTTTGAAGTAACTGCTGAATAGTTTTTAGTGTTTAAATGTGATCAGCTATTCTAGTTTGTTCCTAAGTTGTGTATTTATGTCACTATTCCTGCTGCTTGCAGCCTAGATAACATCTATGGAAAACTTAAGATCTAAACTGTGAGTGTTTAAAAGCTGATAAGTATAGGATAACAAGCTAATAGAAAACTACTTGTTTTGGAAACACATATCAGACATGTTTCCTTTATTTATAGTCTACACTAGTGAGAATTAGGCCAACACTCAAAACAGGAAGGGGCACATTAATAACTGCATAGAAGACAAAAACTGAGAGAAACTCATATGACTCAAAAAAGAATACACAATGAAGCTATTTTAATTATTTTTATTTCAAGTGAGCATAGGATCTGGTTTTCGATCAAATGGTAGAATGTCCAGAGTCAGAGCATTGGGACATAGTATTTAGCCCTAAGTTTCTAGTGGACACAGAATCTATGACCTCTGACCAATGGTCTGGTTTATTGTCTCCATGGAGTCCCCACGTATTGAGACGTATGTATCAGGTGTTAGTATATTTTAGAATAAGTATCTGCTAATGGCTTTGTATAGAGATCTAAAATATTATACAACAATTCTTGGCAGCCTCTTCATAGTCATACCTTAAATACCAGGGTATACAAAAATCAGGGGATGTTCAGGAATATTATAAATTAATTCTGGACCTGATTATTAAAGAAATAAAATGGGCACATGTCCAAATGTATCCTTATTCTTGACCTTAAAGGAGCATTTCTATCACAGGCATTTGTCAAATGGCATATCGATAGGATATGCTATAAAATGTCTGATAGGTGCAGATCCCAAAGGTGGGACCCTTAAAGTGGTTTTGCCACGAAGTAAAATTGATGTGGGAAGTTTGAAAATTAAATAATAAACATTTTCACCATTCATCATTATTAAAAATTCTGCACCGTTTTTGTCTTGGCTGCTCCTTTAGTGATCCATTGTTTACAAATCATCTCCAGGGGATACGACCAGGGCTGAAAGCTCCTCAGTACTGGTCGCACATGCTCAGACATCACCTCTCTTCTCAGGTAGCTACTGAGTTTTCATACCCCGGGTGCTATCATTCTACTCTTGTCAGTTGGACTAGTTAGTAATAAGTCAAACAGTGCAAATAAAAAAAAAGAAACCTCAATGAGGTTTGTGCATTGATAAAGAGGAAAAAAAATCCACAGGTTAAGTTCCTGCAGGGATTTGAACCAAGGACCCTTGTGCTGTAAAGCGAAAATGTTACCTCGGAGCTACAATGTAGCTACATAGAAATCTATACATAAACAGACCTTTCTTTGACTAGAGAGAGGAAAGGCCTGGTGATATCATCCTGCTGAGCCACATGATATATAATTCAAACAAATCACACATGCCCCCTTCTGAGCACACAAAGCTGAAGAGCTGGAGGCAGAAGGTATGAAATTAGATCGTGGCAAAACCCCTTTAAGGACATGCCCCTTAGTCTACATTTAGAAAAAAGAGGAGGTCTTACTTATGCGGTACTCTGCATTCTGTTTGTTAGGAGTTCTGAGTATAACTGAGAAGTGTGCTAGGCTGTACTCAGGACTCCTGTTAAAGTGAATGGAAAGTACCACTCAAGTGTGACCCAGTCTCTGTTCTGCATGGAGACTTTCGAAGGCCTGTTGTCAAGATATCAACATAAATAAGTTAATACAGATATATAATATATAATATATATATATATATAAAAATAAATAATATATAATATATAAATATAATATAAATATTATATATAATATATATATAAATATATATATATATATAATATAAAATAAAAATATATATATATATATATATATATAAAAATAATAATCTTTATTTCTATAGTGCCAAAATAGCACTTCACAATTTAGAGGGTATACATACAGGCATTACACATTAAAACAGCTTACAGGTGAGACACGAGGTATGAGGACCCTGCTCGCGAGAGCTTACAATCCATTATGGTGTATGGGGGAAACGAAGGGTTAAGAAGTGCTCAGTTTACAATGGTCCAGCCAAGTTACATAAATAGAAGGTGGTTTACATAAAAGTTGGGTGAACCTGCCACCCGGACAGTACATCTAAATAAAAGACAAGTTCCTGTGGAAATGCCCTAGGTTGGGAGTGACAGATTTTTGTGATAGCAGGTTTGGGGTTAGCAATTAGGGATCGTGGTAGGCCAGACTGAGAAGATGTGTTCTCAGGGCCCTCTTAAAACTGTGAGAGTTCTGAGTGTGCCTGATAGCCCACAAAAGAATTGGTGCAGCACATGTGAAATCTTTGAGACGGGCATGGGAGGTTCGAACGATTGAGCAATGTAATCTGATGTCATCAGCAGAGCGGGGAGACCGGGTAGGGTGGTAGACAGAGATGAGGGAGGAGATGTAGGGGGGTGCAGCATTGTGGAGAGCTTTATGGGTGAGAGTGATGAGTGTTTGTTGTATTCTGTACTGTGAGACAATGACAGGCAGAGTTGTGGAGGGAAGATATATTTCCCCTAGAGTGCTCTCCTATGCGGCTTTGGGGAGTATGTGGATCAATGCGTAAACTTAAACTCTATCAGTTCTCTATCTGTAAAACACTAAAACTTAACTTTTATTATTTTATATTCTTTAACCTCTATACACACTATTAAAAACCTGATTTCAACCTCACCATTTAACCCTTTCTACTTCTGAAGGAAGGAATAGCTCCTTTTCTGTTATCAAGTCTGGTGGAGCAATGAACAGGAAAGCCTTATATATACAGCAATTTACTAGCTCCAGTAAGGTATCCCAAGCCTCCTACTTGGGCAGTCGTCCCTAATCTCATGGACACAAAACAAATAAGGCCCCCTTGTGACACTGTCTGCAGCGGGTGACACTTCTAGACAGAGGTTAGAAATCACAATTTAAAACGTTATGCCTGGCCTCCCCGACATGTTTCACCAGTTAACCTGGCTTCATCAGGGGTTAGAGGTCCGGTGTATAGAGGTTAAGAATTATACATAATAAAAGTTAAGTTTTAGTGTTTTACAGATAGAGAACTGATAGAGTTTAAGTTTGCCTATGGCAAAATAGTAAATATAGTGATCAAAAGTCACTCTCTGTTCTCTTGCGAGATTCCCATTTTTTTGGAGAATATGGATCAATGCGTGTCACCGAGAGGCCTGTTCTTGGTGAAGAAAGGCCGACAGTTTGCGTGTCAGTGACACTATGTTACTGACACAGTTTAGTATAAGGCTATGTTCACACAGTGTAATTGCGATGCATACAGTATGGCCGCAATAACGCCAGGTGCTTTGTGAGGTGCGCTAATCAGCGTGTATTCCTGCGGCGCAGGGGGGGGGGGCGTTAGCCCGCCGGCCCCATTGACATGCATTACTCGCAGCGTATTAGGGCCACAAGTAATTGACATGTCACTTATCTCCCCGCGCGTACAATACGATCGTATTGTATGAGCAAGGAGAGGAGGCGTAATCCATAGTTCTCTATGAAAACTATGGATTACCATAACTTCGATGCGGATCTCGCTTGTGTTAGAGCGCAAATACGACGAAAAATGCACGCCGATATTGCGCAGTGTGAACATACCTGTAGCGGTTCCAATCCGCTTTGTCTGGGTCGGCTTTTCCTGGAGTGGTCAAAGAGAAGGGTGGGTGGCCACTCCCACACACCAGGTGAGGCTGGTGTCAGGCTTATAAAGCCTGGACCTGCAGGCCTGTGGTTGTGGCCTGCTTTACGCTCTGTGTCTCAGAGGAAAGACCCATTGTGAGGAAGCCTTGCCGTAAGTGCTGTGTTAAGACTAGTCAGGGGATAACGTGTCTAGTGAGTGCTCAGCCGAGCAGGTCTTTATTTTTTGTTAGCCCGAAGTTAAGGCTTGTTTTGTTTTCAGTTTTTGCACCTGCTAAAATAAACCCAGGCAACGCCTGGATTTGAACTTAAAGACTTGTGTCACTGTCTCTGTCTGCTGAAGCCCACGCTGCCTACCTGTTGCTGCTCTTCCTTACAATATATAGCACTTACTTACAGTTTGGCTGCCATCTTGGACCAGCCCGGGGGTCACTTCAGCTCACAGGATCGCTGTCTTTGTTTGGCACCAATATCACACAGACCACACGGTTTTATTTTAAACCGGCCTCAGACAGCTTCATTCTTCAGGCACAGGATAAAGTGCAAAAAAGAAAATAGAACACGAAAATAAATCCTTGGTCGTCTGGCCACTTACTAGATGGACTCAGTGATGCCCCCCCTTGTAGCCAGTGATGCCCCGCCCATTGTAGCCATGATTGCCCCCCATATAGCCCAGTGAGCCCCAATTATAGCCATGATGCCCCTCTTAATATCCAGAGAGATGCGCCCATGTAGCCATTTGATGCCCTGACCCCTTGTAGCCAGATGATGCCCCCATATGTAAGCCAGATGATTCCCCGCCCATTGTGAGCCAGTGAATGTCCCCATTGAACCAGTGATCCCCCCTTATACCAGTAGATGGCCCCCCTTTATATCCATTGATGCCTCTGTAATAGCCAGAGATGCCCCCCATTGTTAGCCAGAGAAGCCCCCCTTATAGCCAGTGATCCCCCCATTATTATCGCCCGTATGCCCCTTGTAGCCAGTGGATGCCCCCCCTAGTAGCCATTGAAGGCCCCCCCTTGTAGCCAGTAATGCGTCCCCCTATTTGTAGCCAGTGATGACCCCCCTTGTAGCCAGTGGATGTCCCCCAATTGTACCAGAGATGCCGCCCTACCATTGTATAATAGAGACAGTGATGCCTCCTCTTGTAGCCAGTGAAGCCCCCCTTGTAGCCAGTGATGCCCCGAGTAACAAAGATGCCCCCTTATGATAATGCCAGATGATAGCCCCTCTGTATCCAGTTGATGCCCCCTCTTATAGCCAGTGATTGCCCCCTAATAGGCCATTGGATGCCCCCCTTATAGGCCAGTGATGCCCCCATTTTGTAGTCAGTGATGCCCCTCTTGTAAGCCAGTGATGCCCCTCTTATAGCCTGTTTTGCCCCCTTATAGCCAGTGATGCCCCCCTGTAGCCATGATGCCACTCCCTTGTAGACCAGTGAAGCCCCCTTATCGCCATGAAGCGCCCCGCTTGTAGTCAGTGATGCCCCCCTTGGGTAGCCAGTATGCCCCCCATTTACGCCAAGAAGAGCCCCCCTTGTAGCCACGATGCCCACCATTGTAGCGAGTGATGCCCCCTCTTGTAGCCAGGAGATGCCCCCCTTGTAGCCAGTGAGCCCCCCTATGAAGCCAGTGATGTTCCCCATTGTAGAGCCAGTGGATGCCCCTCTTATAGACAAGTTATGCCCCCTTGTAGCCATTGATGGCCCCCCTTGTAGCCAGTTATGCCCCCTGTTAAACCATGAAGTCCCCCGGTAGTCAGTGAAGGCCCCCTTATAGGCCAGTTGAAGCCCCTCTGAAGCCAGTGATTCCCCCTTATAGCCAGTGGATCCCCTCTTAAAGCCGTGATGCCCCCCTTTACCATGGATGCCCCGCTTTAGCCAGTGAACCGCCCCCCTTATACCAGTGAAGCCCCCCCATTGTAGCCAGTGATGCCCCTCTTATGAGCCAGTGATCCCCCCTTATAGCCGAGAGATTCCCCCCTGTAGCCAATGATGCCCCCCTTGACGCCAATGATTGCCCCCTTGAAGCCATGAAAGCCCTCCTTAAAGCCAGTGATGCCCCCCTTGTAAGCACAGTGATGCGCCCATATGTAGCCAGTATGAATCCCCCCTTTGAAGCCAGTTATGCACCCATTGTAGCCAGTGATGTCACCCCAAGAACCAGTGAGCCCCCCATCGATGTTAGTCCGAGTATGCCTGCCCCCCTGACAGTAATTTAAAACATGAACAAAAAATAGACATCACCAAACCTGCGGTCCTCGCGACAGCTCCAGGTAGCTGCTCCGAGCGGTGGAAAGCGTCGTGATGTCATCACGCCGCTATGCTGTTCACGCAGCTCCCAGGTGATCTCCTCGTCGGCAGAGCAACACGCCGAGGTAGACCCATCTGTCACAGGGGGGCGCGGTGAACGCTGATACAGGTGAGGAGTCAGGGACGTGAACGATCGGAAAGTCCGCCCGACGCCTCCTACTCAGTAGAGGCAGCTGGCTGGCTCTGAAGGTGTTGTTATAAAAACAGCCGGCGCAGAGTCAGAGGGGCGCCCTCCGGGCGGGCGGAAGTCTGGCGGACCGGCCCGCCGCCCTTTGGGTTGACGCGGTATAGCCTCGGCTAGCCCGGGTGTTCGCGAACTCCTACCCTGCCCGCCCCTAGTGACGGGCCCTGGCTAGAGCCACTCCTCACACATCTTGTCTCCCAAACTCCATCCTCAATACATGCCCCGACTGTCTTCCAATAGCACCAGTGGCTTATTTACAGACCTGGTAAAATTTGGACTCTGTGGGAATGTGGCTTCCACCCTTTACTACAAGCTTTATCTGGAAAGACAGTAGTTCCATAAAGCCACAGTCACAGTCCAATTACAAGAAGCACAAGTGTCCAGCAGACCTTACATTCCTAGCCCACAATCGCTGGACTGTCCCCTCACCAATACCATCAATGTGGCAGAGACATATTGGACTTGTCTTCAGTTGTCTCTGCTACATACATAGAGGATATATGAAACAATCCACTACACACATACTGCACACGTTCAATAAATAAGATGAAAGCAACACATTGTATCGCACCTTCTATAAAATTATATTTCAACAGTCATGGTGTGGTATGTGAAATCAAAGATATCTCTCGGCACATGAATATGCAAATGAGGAACATACAACCAGAAAAGGAACATGTAAGATATGTGGAGAATTTGGCACGACAAACCCCAACAAAAGGATAGGTATCTGGCATGTGGATGAACAGATCCATGATTATCATCAGTAGTAATTCACAACCATTTAATCTGATAGTTTTATTGGTGGTTGTCACTGAAATATTTATAGCATTTATATTTCATTATTGATCCTAAATGAAGCATGTAGGTGTTGTGACTTACAACCCACAGCAGTATTGCCAGGTAGTGCAGTCACAAACATGAATCCCAACAATGGCGATCTGAGCCAAGAAGTTAGCGTGGTCTTTCAGCACATAGTCCAGAGCATCTTGAGCAGATTACCAGAAGATAGTTGAGGGGGCTGTATGGAGGTGCAACAACCCAGGGTGCCAGAGTCCAGCAAAATGTGACCTCCAGCAGATCCCGCCCCTAATATCCAATGTCTGCTCATAAACTGTGTCAGAAAACAGGACTATATGATAGGTGTGAATGAGGGTGCCCGACATCCATGAAGATTGGTGTGTTGTGCTTTTAGCCAACACAAGCAGGCCAATTGGCATTAGCCTGAGAACACCAATAATGGGTAATTCGACATTGTTGCCCATTTGCACTTCACAGATGAGAACAGTGTTACACATGAGTCACATGAGACAGAGTCATGAGAACGCCGTTTAACGATCTGGCTCCTGCAACATCCTCCATCATGACTGGATATGGTCAAGTGGAACAGTTAAAGAAGAGTGGGTGAGTACATTTCGAGTGAGGGGCCGCACAGCCCACCATGTTGGCTATCCAAGGTACCCTGATCTGCACATTAAGGTACCGGGAATGAGAACCATCCAGCACTCATTTATAGATTTGAACCAAAAGCTAGGTGCAGTGTGGCCTGGGTACCTGCCATATTCAATTACAAATGCTAGACGTCATTGGGCAGAAGTGGTGCAGCATTTCCAGCATGATGAAGTTGCACAGATGCTATGTGAAGACCTACCCCCCCCCCCGTGTGCCTCCTCCAGACCCAGAAATACACAATGTGACAAAACATGTGCAGAGCCCTGTCTAAACACAGTGTGGGGGCCCCTGTGCAGATCTGAGAACAGGTGCCCCCCACCAAGACGCAGTAAATAGCAGATGTAAAGCAGAAAACAGAAGCACAACACTAAACAAAAATTAAACCCAATAAAAACAAAGACCAAACACGTGCAAGAACACATATTTTACATTTCACCCCACTTTTTATATCTTGATACCCGAGCACAAAATCATGAATGCCTATCCATTGACCATTAAAACTAACATCTTGTCACTAAGATCTAACAACAAAAAACAATCCCTCAATGTCAAAGTGATAAAAAATACAAAAACTCTCATATTATGCAGAATTGACATATCCCCCCCAGGTGCCTTATTTTACCGCTCTAGACTATCCGAGGACAGGCTGCTACTATCTATTGTAAAACGGCCCCTCAACTAAAGAGATTCCACAACAACGAATTAAGTAAAGTGGGACAAGATGGCATACAATGGTGATTGGCTAGATACGCAGGGACATCATATGGCGTACATGATTGGCTAGATACACCAGGACAAGCAAGATGGGATACACTGGATTGGCTTAGTAAACGCATGGCCAACAGATTGCAACCCTCTCCCCCCCACACTAACAACCAACCCCCTCATTCCTAACACCATACATCCCCACGACACTCCTAACACACCGCACAATTCCAAACAAGTGCGAACGCTCTCCCCCCCCACTCCCCCACAAAGGCGCATTCTCCCACCCACGCCCTAACACCACCACAACACCGTCCCCCCACCCCAACAACCTCCGCCACACACCCCTAACAACCCCCAACAAACCCTCTCCCCCAACCCCCAACACCGACCCCCCACCCCTAACACCCCCCCCAACACCTCCCCACCACCCCTAACACCCCCCCAACATCTCCCCCAATCTCCCCCCAGCCCCTACTTCCTCCCCCACACCTTCCCCACCCCTAACACCGCATAACACCTCCCCTCACACCCCAACAACTCCCCCAACAGTCGCCCTAACATCCCCCAACACCTATCCCCACACCCTAACAACGCCCCCACAGACCTCCCCCGCACCCCTAACAACCCCGCCAACACCTCCCTAGCACCTCCCCCCCAACCCCTAACACCGTCCCAACAAAACCTCCCCCACCCCTAACAACCCCCAACACCTCCCCCCACCCTCAATCACTTACTGGTCCAGAAGTTCCAGGAGACAAGGGGGCTGGCACTCGATCAGCTCCATCACTGCTGGATGTTAGGAGAGTACAGGGAGGTGGCAGCCCAGCTCCTTCTGTTGTCCCCGAGCTGTCTTCAAGCTCTACAGTGGCGGCAACTGAAGAGAGGGGAGGAGGGGAGAGGGAGGAGGGGCAGGCAGTGTGCTGGATCTCGAGCTTCGCTGCACACAGGCTCCAGCTTCACTCTCTCTGCCGTGCTTCCCTGCCCTGCGCTGTTGAGGAGAAAAGCGCAGGCAGGGCACAGGAATAGCAGTGGCCCGGGGGAGCAGTCTCAGCAGTTCAGCTGCCGATAGCTTGGGCAGGGAGGGGCAGCCTGCTCTCTGTGTCCCCCGAAGTCTTTGGCTCTTCAGTGGCGCGCAGTGAAGAGAGGGAGGGCCAGGGCTGCAGGAGCAACAGAGGAATCCGCTGGCTGGCTTCACTTCACCTGCTTCCCTGCCTGCGCATGTGAGGAGAAAAGCGCATGCAGGGCACAGGAATAGCAGGGGCCGCATCATGCATCGGCTATAGCCTGGCCCCTGCTCTTACTGTCCCGCGCATGTCCCTGCAGTGGTGTTCACAGCCGTCTCTTCCTAATGAGCAGGTGTAGGCTAGCTGCCCGATAGGGCCCTCTGTACCCTCGTGTGGCCGCCCGTGCTAGTGCCTACCTGACCCATGAAGAGAAGGCCCTGCATCTGGGACATCAAGTCTCGTTCCATCCACCAACGCCTACGTTGAACAACAACGTGCCAGGAGTTGAACTGATGCCTTAATCCCAGTTTGTGAGGGACATCCATCAGGAGACACATGCCGTCCGCCTCAACATAACGTGCCCAGTCATTGTAGTTTTTGGCATACATGCACTTGATGTCACACACTCTTACTGAGCCTCCTTTCCTTGTCATGAGGCATTTCACTGAAGATGGAATCAGCCGAAATGATTTTTCTCCACTGTTGGATTTTGACTATCATTCCCAATCCAGACCTCCATGGATATTAAATTTGATTTTCCATTGATCATTTTTTTTTATGTTTTTATATTCTCAGCCATTCCACTAAGTAATGAATTTACAACTGGAAATAATTCAATCAATTGAGAATCTAGGGATGTGGTATCTTAGGGTGACATGTATGAATTTAGGCGCTGATAGACCAGTTCTAAATCGCTTTAAGGTAGTATAGACTGTGCCAGAAGGTATGAACCTATTCTTCTGCCGATCTACATACAATCGCAGATCTATTGCCAATACGACAACTCAGGCACAGGCTGAACCACCTTAATTTGTGTCTGGTGCTGTTATCTAAACAGTTCGCTGACAAGATTATGGCAATCAAAGAATCATAATGTGTTCTACTTCTACTAATGTAGGTGCGACTCCTCCATAACACCCCAAATACTTATGCGTGCAAAAAAGTGTCTCTGGCTTGCTACACAGGCACTTATCGTGCCGAAGTTTGGAGTACGCCTGTTCATACATCTATAGAACTGGTCTACAACCGCATTTTGAGGCCAGAATTCTCTGGCCGCAAAAATGTAATGCCCTAAGTGTATTCCCTCTGTGTATACAATAAAAATATATAGTCTATATATACTATATAACTAAATATATATCACACATTCTTAAATCCCCCCGTTATAACCTAAAAAATTAGATCTTAATACAGTTTACAATGCTTCTCAGATATAGGTTATAACATTTTGTAAAGCATAAAATAATGCAGATCAATTTATATAGCAAGAAAAATAGTTCTGGCAAACTGAGTAGCAGAAAAAACACCGTCATTTACGGACTGCAAGAGAAGAAGGAATACTAATATAGTGTATAGAAAGTATTAGAGTAGGAACTCTCTGGTTGGAGGCACTTTTGGACTATAAAATTGTACAATAAAAGAAATGTCTAGGAGTCAGTAATATTTTATATATCTATTTTGTTCTGAGCTTAGTGCTAAAAGAATGTGGGAGAAGTGGAAGGGATAATTCTACATTTATTTCCTATATGATTCATATTGTGATTAATTATATTGAATTTATATGCTAAAAAAAATATAAAGAAAGAAATAGAAAATAATCGACAGACATCGTAGTTGGCACCATTATTTAAGCCTAATTATAGATACGTGTTTGGATCTGTGTTTCAGAACCAAAATGGACCCAAATACGCAACTAAAGCAGAAGTGCAAAGTGAATTAATATTATCCTTACAAAGATAAAACACACAACAGCATTAATCGAGTTATCGCGATGCAGTAGTTGGATGCAGGTTCCACGCAAAACTATTAGAATATGTATTACAATATCAAAAACATAAAAACAAAAAAACACCGGAAAACATACCCATAACTGCCTTAAATCAGAGTACAATTAGATTAAACCACAATGAATGAACACATTCTCAGTGGATACAGAACGTATTCAAGGACAGCAAGTCATAACTGGGTGGCCATGGGCCGCACCCATGAAGTAAATTCTTGGGGCCCATCAGTGGATAGGATTTTTGAGGCCCACCAGTGGAGATGATTTTTGGGAGTCCACTCTACATGTACTGTACATGACTGCCAATGTGAGCCAGCGCCCCATTAAAGAAAGAAAACTCACAATGGTCATTGAAATAACTTGAAAAAACTGGCTCATAAAGTAAAATCAAGTTTCAAGTTACCTGAAAATCAAACTAAAAGAAAATCAGACAGTGCTTTTGAATTGTGATTCATTTGAAATTTTTAAAAAATAAACCTAATAAATCTGACCAAGACAAAAATTATGGTACTCTTAAATTAATATTTTGTTGCACAACTTTTAAGGCAATCACTGCAAATAAATGATTTCTGTAAATCTCAATGAGACTTCAGCACCATCCCCCATGTATTATTATCCCACTCCTCATGAGCAAGACTGCTCACCAGCTCGATCTCATTGATGTGGACAAAAACCTCTCCTGACTTGTAGGTAAGATCCATTAAGAACCGCTGTCAATAGATGAGATCAGGGATCATAGAAGCCCCTTCAGAATAGTTCAATGCTTTGCTCTTAGCCATTTTTGTATGTTTTAAGCTGTGTTTTGGGTCATTCTTCTGTTGGAGGATCCTTGACCTGTGACTGAGACCAACTCTCGTACAGCAGGGCAGTACATTTCGCTCCAGAATGGCTTAATAATTCTGAGGTTTCATTCTACCCTGCACAGATTCAAGACACCCTGTGCCAGATGCAGCAAAGCAGCCCCAAAACATAAACAAGCCCTTTCCATGTCTCACAGTAGGTACGATGGGCCACATGTATCAATCGTGTTTAAGTGTAAGACAGTTTTAAAGTTAGACCAATGTGACACATTTATCATAGTTGTTTGAAAAATCAGATGCAAGGTTAAAACTGACCAGTACTAACTTTTGTACCGACTAATAAGTTGAGCTTTACCTTATGTGTAACTACGGCCGACATGTTTAGTGCATTTTTGGTGTGCGTTAAGCCATGCCCCTTTTGGATCTGTCAAACCCTTTTACCGAGGCCACACCCCCTTTGATGGACAAGGTACAGAATTGTCTAGAAATTGTCTAAAACACATAAGGCAACATGTATAAATGGGGCTGCGCCAGAATTCTGGCCTCAAAAAGCTATAGTGAGGACACAGTTCTATAGATGTAAGAAACAGGTGCACTCCAAACTTTGGTTGCGATAAGTGCCTCACACAAACTTAGACGTTGCCAAAGACATTTTAAGGTGCGCCAGAAGTTTTGGGGCAAGTTACAACTACCAACTTAGTTATAAGTAGACACATTTTAATGATATTTTTGGAACGCCAAGACATTTTGCGCAGAACAGTTAGAACAGCCGACCAGGGTAAAGGTGGTGCCTGAACCTGGAGTTGTACATATTGCACTAGACTGCACCTGTATGTATTAACTGCAAGAAGAACAGGTTCATACCCTTCTGGCGCAGTCTATACAACTTAAAGCCGATGATAGAACTGTTCAAAAAGCACCAGAATATCATAACATGTCGCCCATAAAGTGTTTGTAAATCTTTAAGTCATTAAATTGGTGCAAATAGTATCCAGAATTCTGGTGCAACTGCCTTGATAAATGTGCCCTAATTTTCTTGTTTTTGTATGTTTCATTTTTGCGTATGTAACATAGAGCTGATTTGCCAAGTTTTGTCTTATCTGTCCATAGGACATTCTTTCAGAAGCTTTGTGGCTTGGCAATGTGCATTTTGAAAAATTCCAGACTCACTTTTTTATGATTTGCTTTTATCAGTGGGTTTCTCCGTAGTCGCCTACCATTAAAGGAGATGTCTCCCTACAAAGATTAGCTTTAAACATGTGGGGACCAGTAATTGAAGAGATTTTCCAAACATACCTCTAAAGAAGCATTTATGCTATCTACAATACATGAAAAAACTTTGAGATTCTTAGTGAACTAAGTGAACTAAGTTTTTCATGGATTGTAGATAGCATAAATGCTTCTTTAGAGGTTTCCATGTATCGTATAGCCCATTTAGCAGATGGTGTGCCACTGGTATTTGAGTGCATGTATATACATATACCGCAGCCAAGCCAGTGGCACCCAGGTTCACATTGTTTTTTTCAGAATTTTTTTTTTGTGCAGAACTATACGTTGTATTTGCCATATATTGCTTTTAAACTATATAGGGAGGAAGTGATGCCTCCATTTTGGTCTCTTGCATCCCGCCCACTTCCACAGATTGTTATATCAGTGCAGTATGCTTGCAGGGTTGGTGCTTCTTTTATTTTTCTCTCTGGATTAAGGAGGTCGGTTGACCCTATGAGAAGTTTGAATTTGAGTCTAGTGAGAGGTAAGAATACAGTAGGACAAACCGCCTTGAGATCCCGTTGTAAGCCGGGGGCGGCTTAAGCATTTTTTGATCAAAACGTGTGAACTAAGAATCTCAAAGTTTTTTCATGTATTGTAGATAGCATAAATGCTTCTTTAGAGGTTTCCATGTATCGTATAGCCCTAATCTCCTGAAACAACTCACTCCTTTGCTTTGTTTTGTCCATGTTCAATGTCGAACATACCATGATACCCAACAGCACAGTGACTACTTTCACCCTTCAAATAGGCAGACTAATTACAAGATTGAAAACACTTGTGGTGCTAATTACAGGACACACCTTATTTTAACTTGTCCCTGTGATCAAATTATTTTTAATCTTTCCTAGGGGTACCATCATTTTTGTCCAAGCCAGTTTTCATTATTTTTTTTTATATATATTTTAGTTACATAGTTAGTACAGTGGTAAAAAGACATATGTCTATCAAGTTCAACCACAATTCAAACGCAATGTCTGATTTTCATTGGATGATTTTAAGTAAATGTAAAGTTATTTTTTACTTTTGACAGTTTCAAGTTATTTCAGTGACCATTTTCTGTTTTCTTTGTTTTTAACGAAAGGGTACCAACAATTTTTCCCACATGTGTAAATCTCTTGCATACAGTCATGAGAAAATGTGCTTTATGCTTTTATTATTTTACATAAAAAATATTACCTTAGTCTCTGGGACTAATCAAGGGATTTCCCTTAGAATTATCATGCTGAAAACCACTTATGTATCACCTAGAAGGGGTTTTACACATACTTGGCTATATTCGGGATCTCCAATAGAAGTGAATGGAAAGGACGGCCGCAAGCACCGACCACCTCATTCACATCCATGGTCGACTTGCAGCTAGCTGAGAGCAACCACTGCAAGAGATTTTACCAAGGGGCGTAACTACCGGGGTAGCAGATGTAACAGCTGCCCAGGGGCCCGGGTCCTTCAAGGGCACTCCAGCCCGAGTGTTCAAAGGACTGCCCAGTGTTAGCCTCCGGCGCTCCGCTCTGCTAATTTGACTGGTAGGCATTAAGCCTAGTAGGCACAGGGCCACAGTGCTGACATGGGCGGCGCAATGACATCATTTTCATTGCGCCGCCCACGCCGAGCATGACTGCCTGGGAGCTGAGCTGGTCGCATCGAAGGAGCATGGCACAGGTGAGTAAGTGATTTCTTATTTTTGTTAGGATTAATCTAGCCTGACTAAGCCCTGCCTGACTATATATGGCCCCTATAGCTACCTAGACCCTTCCTGCCTGACTATATATTGTCCTTATATCTACCTAAACCCTGCCTGCCTGACTATATATGGCCCCTATAGCTACCTAGACCCTGTCTGACTATAAATGACCCCTATAGCTACCTATACCCTGCCTGTCTGACTATATATGACCCCTATAGCTACCTAGACCCTGCCTGCCTGACTATATGGCCCCTATAGCTACCTAGACTCTGCCTGCCTACATATATGGCCTGTATAGCTACCTAGACCCTGCCTGTCTGAGTATATATAACACATATAGCTACCTAGTTCCTGACTATATATGGCCCCTATAGCTACCTAGACCCTGCCTGCCTGACTATATATGGCCCCTATAGCTACCTAGTCCCTGCCTGTCTATATATGGTCCATATAGCTACCTTGATCCTTCCTGCCTATATATGACCCCTATTGCTACCAATACCCTGCTTGCCTGACTATAAATGGCCCCTATAGCTACCTAGACCCTGCCTGCCTGACTATATATGGCCCCTATAGCTATCTAGACCCTGTCTGGCAAAAGTTTGCTATGAGGCCTAGGTTTCTCTAGTTACGCCCCTGATTTTACCTAGTGGTAAAACCCCATTAACAAACTGCTGCTAAACTCTTTCACTCCCTCTAAAAGATAAGCAATGTCACTTTGTAGCAATGAAGTAATTGAGTCTACTAGTTGCTTACTTCTTTGACCTGTCATCATCTTTAAGCCTCCCTATTACCTGTGAGCTTCACATTCTTCTTTCCAGATACACCTTTATGGAAAAGTATTTGCCTGATGACTGGGTATGGGGTTTCCTTGTGCCCCTCTGCACTCTCCCTTTTGTCTAATTCAATTTTTTTGCTTTTTCTTTTAAATCTCCCTTTTCTCCACTCTTGTTGCTAACACATTGCTTCATGTTGATCATTCATTTGAGCTGATTTATGTAAACAATGAGCTATTTGTTAATACACTACATTGTGGTGCATGACTCAGATATTCCCTCCTCTGTGTTTTCTAAATCTCTGGTTCATACTCCTCAAATTAGGTCCTACGGAAGGCATAATGTAATGCTGGCGAGCTCAATCAATACAACTGGGGATGAGCGATATTATCGACAAAAGTTGAAATCGGCACGGTTTTTAGGCTTATCTGAAATTTCCGATTGCGCGATAGTTTAGGTGACAATTTAATAGATAATCTTTTACTTTCGCGCCATTTTCAGCGTTTCCTGTAATTTTGGCGGCCAACCAATCAGCTCCAAGGATAGAGGGAAGTGAGGAGGATGTACGACGTCATGACTGGGTGGTGTATGGATCTCATTGGCTGCAAAAATCACGTGACCTAGTTTTATCTCTCCAACTGCAGTTCCTGTTCAGCTCATTTTCTGTCTATGACACTTCACAGCAGGACGTCTCAGCGTTTAAACCAATAGCTGTTCTAACAGCTCAGATAGACAGTCTTTTCTTATAGACAAAGCCATCCACCTAGCTGTAGCTTAGAATAGAGTTAAATTAGAGAATTTCACTTCTTATTTAGTTATAGAAAGTTTTAAAGATATCTACTGGGGTGGGGGGCGCAGGAGGAGAGGCTTTGGAAAGGAAGGGTGATATTGTGTAGCCCAGTGTGTTCTGTGACCTTGAATTGAAAAAGCAATGTTTTTTACCACTTTTTTGGCCAGCAGATCTCTGATAGCAGGTGAAATTGTCCCTTTTGTTTTTCCAGTTCTATTGCACTCACAGCGTCAGTGTTCCCAAAAATGTCATAACTTATCGCTATAACTTTTAAATAGTTCTATTGTCCGCGCGTCTGTCTACAGCAAAGAGCTCACTTGTACGCAAATTGTGTTATACATATTTCCTAGTAAATTGCGTCTGTTGTCAGTGGTGTGAAGACCGCCATATTAATCCATATAACATTTAAACACTCTTATTGCAGTCTGTGCGTTAATGTCCAGTTCATCTAAAATGGTGGTTCAAAGAGTACTTTCTTCGAACACTTTTTAATCTTTTAATCTGAGGTTCTATCAAGGACATCTTTGCTAGTTTTGGGGTATGCCGCTGTAAAAGAAACCAATAGTAAAGGTCTTATTGACAAAAAGCTAATTTGCCACGCTTCAAGGCCATCAAAATGAAGAGCGGTTACTGGATGTCCACCCTCCTTGATCCATGTTCCAAATCTAAAGTGAGTAATTTCCTTCAACCCACTTGACCATAGAATGCAGGAATTTGACACAGGCCTCACTGGCCAACTGGAGACACCTGTTGCGTCAGCTTCACGTTCGAATGGTACAACGTCAGTAACGTGCAGCAGTAGAATGGCAAGTAGCCGTAGCAGCAGCAGTAGCAGCAACAGCAGCAGAAGCAAGGTTGGAAAAATATATATTTTTTAAATAGTCAATTTCTTATTGGGAATGTATATTCTGAGTGTCCATAAGGGCATTTTTTGGTGGTTTTAGGGTAAGGCTACTTTAAAATGGATGCCAGGGGTGGCAATTGGGTAGTATTCCTGTCAGGGGCCAGAATGAAAAAGGTGCCTGGTGATATGTTAAAAATTGGAAGTAGTAATGGGTAGGTACCCCATCTGATTTAGCTGCATGTGGCCCTGTCTCTCGCTGCACCCACTGTAACTGAGGCCCTGCCAGCTGAACCTCCGTGTTCCCCGTTGGGACGTTCTTGCTGCCACCAGCACCGCATTTATGACAAGTTGTTGGTCCCTGGTACAAAAAGTGCTAGAGGTCTCCTGCCAGTTCCCATATGCCATTTCCAATAGCGGTGTCTTGTTTGTGTGAAAGGGTCCCCGTAGCTGCTGCTACCACTGTGGCTACACCGTCCTCATGTTTTCTGTTAGCCATTGAACATAATGAATTATTTTAGCCTATGAATTGTTTTCTGTGACTTTTATAAAATAATTGTCTTTCCTAAGATGATCTTATCCTCACCTTTTTGTGTGTAATAATGAAGGTGTTTTTTATCTACCATATAATTTAAACTAATAGACTATAAAAACAAGTTTCTGACAGTAAATGCAAGCCTGGAGTTCATTATTTTGCTTATGGTTAGACAGAGGGAACTCCATTGGACAAAACCAAGGTCAATGGCCACACAATTTTGCAGATACAATAGTTGCATTACTGGAAAATTATGGGATCACTGGCCATTGTATGGGAGCATGGGTTTGCCTGTCTGTGGTAGCTGCAATATGTGACTGTACTCTAAAACTCTTTTCCAAACTACTTAAAGCTCATACATTAAGTAACATGGAAACATAGTAACATAGTAGATAAGGTTGGAAAAAGACACAGGTTCACTGTGTCTAAGCCATAACTTTAGGTTCATCTAATCGAATTACCAGCTATATAAAAACATCTCCCTCAGTTGTATTCTTTCACTGGGATAGCATAAGGCCAGGTCATGTCCACATGTGGTGGATTTGCTGCACTCGAAAAATGATGTTTTCAAAATCTCATCCTTACCAGAAAATTTCTGTACAGGAAACAGAGCCTGCAATGAAAACGTAAAAAGCACATCATGCACATTTTGTTGTGAAAATGTTGTAACTGTTCACTGTAGATTTCATCCATTTAAGATATAAAATCCAAATGAATGTGCAACACCAACTACAGCAAAGTCCACCTGTAATGGTTTCTCTCTGACTGCTTTTTTAAAACACAAACACCTAAGCAAAAATTTAGATTTGCTGCTGCAATAATCCTCATTAAGCCAAAAATAAACTTTAAAGATATTACAAAGGGCTGATTTTATGGGTTTGATGAATCTCGAAGAGCCGCTGGCATCTTGCTCTTACATGGTTAATGGCCTGCACCACCAAAATAAGCAGATGTTTATGATTGATTCATCTGTTAATCAAACATACGTCCTATGTTTAGGGCTCCCATCAGTTCTGAAACTGGAATACCCAGGTGAGAAGATGGTTAATCAGTCTTCAGTTAATAGCTCCGAGCCTCCTGTTTACTTTCATGATTTCATTTTGAGTAATTTTTCTACTGCTAAAAATGGAGTGTCTGGGGAAAGTGGTAAATTGCCAGAAGTATGTGGACACACCTTGTTGGGGTCAGATATTTTAACCATACTCACTACTAACATACACGTAGATCAAGTATAAAACCATCCAGTGACCACAATGGCTTAATAAGAACAAGGACATTTATTCTTGAAATTTGCTCCTTGGTAGTTGAATGCTATTTTCTTGTCCCTTCATTGTAGTTGTGACCTGTGTTGTACCATTAAAAAGCCAGTACTCCATAGAATTCCAATGTCTGCACTGACAGGGTTAAAAATAAATTGAAAACAGTACAAAATTTGCCCCAATTTCCCTTCAAAATGGAATGCACTAGACCACCACCATGAGTTAATCCATACCTCATTATGTCCAACCCAATCATGAACAATACCAATAGCATGTCTATTATTTTATTTCAGGTTGCTTACAGAAATATACCAAAATGGTACAATATTTCAGTTTACTCAAAAGTTTTTTAGCATGATAGACCATGTTCACATTACATTTAAATAGATGATCTGTTATGTATACATTTAATTCAAACAATTACCGTGAGGGCGCTGGCAATGTGCCGCCAGCCCCTCTGATCTTTAAATGATGAATTTGCCTTTTATTGCATGAAATAAGTATTTGATACAATAGAAAAATAGAACTTAATATTTGGTACAGAAACCTTTGTTTGCAATTATAGAGGTCAGACGTTTCCTGTAGTTCTTGACCATGTTTGCACACACTGCAGCAGGGACTTTGGCTCACTTCTCCATACAGATCTTCTCCAGATCTCTCAGGTTTCAGGGCTGTCCCTGTGCTACATTGAGTTTCAGCTCCCTCCAAAGATTTTCAATTGGGTTCAGGTCTGGACACTGGCTAAGTCACTCCAGGACCTTTAAATGCTTTTTAAGGAGCTACTACTTAGTTGCCCTGGCTGTGTGTTTTGGGTCATTGTCCTGCTGGAAGACCCAGCCGCAACCCATCTACAATGCTCTTACTGAGAGAAGGAGGTTGTTTGCCAAAATCTTGCAATACATGGTCCCATCCATCCTCCCCATCCACGGACTTGGATGTGTGCTGGCGTGAGCAAGGAGACCTTGCATACCGTGTAGAACTTTAATCCATGAAGGTGTAGTGTATTACTAACGGTAATCTTTGAGATCTTTGACCACTACTCAAGTCATTGACCAGATGTAGTTCTGGGCTTATTGTGACCTTTTTCAGAATCATCCTTACCACACGAGGTGAGATCTTGCATGGAGCCCCAGTCCAAAGAAGATTGACAGTCAACTTGTGTTTCTTCCCTTTTCAAATAATTGCGCCAATAGTTGTTGCCTTCTCACCAAGCTGCTTGCCTATTGTCCTGCAGCTAATCACAGCCTTGTTCAGGTCTACAATTTTTTCCTTGGTGTCTATGGACTGCTCTTTGGTCTTAGCCATGGTGGAAAGGTTAGGGTGTGATTTCTTGAGTGTCTTTTGTACAGGTAACAAGTTCAAACAGGTGCAATTAAAGGGGATGTATCGCTTCCTTACTTCGGCTGATTCACACTTCTCTTAGCTTCCCAGCTCTGTGAATGCAGGGGCGTTTCTTCCCCTCCCGGCTGGATGACATCATCCCCCTTCACTGCTGGCCTGAGACTCCCCCCCCCTCCCCTCTGAGTCCACATATCACTGTGTCTCTCCCTATCAGTCTTATTTTATAAGAGCTGTATACATACCACAGGCTGCATTCAATCTAATCTGAGCACTGATCTCTCACAGCTGGAGATGTATTACAGCTTTCTAAGAACGGCACAGATCTGCGTGTATGCAGGAGAGTTAGGCAAGGGACAAAAAACTGTCATGTTTTCTCATTGTACAATCTGCTGCAGTCTGTTTCTGCTAGGTGTGGAAACAGAAAATGCTACGGCCCCTAACTCTGAGTCAGACACACAGCTCCTTGAATCGACCCAGGGGCTGTACAGAATGTAAATGAGCTCTCAGCTAGTGAATTGCAAGGAGGAGGGATTAGACCCACACTGGAAATCAGTGTAAATAAAAACACACAAGATAAGGGACACTGTGAAACAAGGCAGCTTTGCTAATGACATCCAATTGCAAAGTTGCTTGTTTTCACTGTCCCCTTATTCTGAAGACCATTTAATGAAACGATAACACCCCTTTAATACAGGTAATGAGTGCAGAGTTGCAGCGCCTCTTAAAGAAAAACTAACAAGTCTATGAGAGCCAGAATTTTTGCTGGTTGGTGGATGATCAAATGCTTATTAAATGCAATAGAATGTAAATTAATTATTTAAAAATCATACAATGTGATTTTCCGGATTTTTTTTTAGATTAAAAGCTATAGACCTGACTATCATTTATAGGTGGGAAAACTTGCAAAATCGCAAGTGTATTAAATACTTATTTTCCCCACAGAATATTTTTTTCTTCTCATTTTTGCTGCTTGTCATTTTTTGAAACATGTTGCAAACAATGCCAGAGCATGGCAGAACATTTACTATTGGAGTCTATGTAAAGTGCCAGATGTTTTTTGTGTGTTTTTGGCACGTTTGTTGCAGAAATCCACAGCAATTATAATGCTGTGCATTTCTGCATAAAAAACAACAAAAAAAGCACCAAATGGTCTTTTTTTGTGTTGTTTTTGATATGCGCTGGAC
Source organism: Phyllomedusa bahiana (assembly GCA_025379985.1). Classification (NCBI taxonomy): domain Eukaryota; kingdom Metazoa; phylum Chordata; class Amphibia; order Anura; family Hylidae; genus Phyllomedusa; species Phyllomedusa bahiana. Next base: position 63,947 of record JAODAL010016993.1, read on the forward strand.
AAAAAAAAAATCAGTTTTATGAACAAGTTTAGGATTTGGTTTTCAGTAAGTTTTTTGTCCAATGCCCAGGGGCGTAGCTACAGGGGGTGCAGAGGTAGCAGTCGCTACTGGGCCCTGCAGCCTGAGGGGGCCCCAAAAGCCCTTCTGCCATAGCATTGTTAATGGCACATGGTAGCTGATGGGCCCCATTTCACTATTTGCACTAGGGCCCAGAAGCTTCAAGTTATGCCTCTGCCAATGCCGTGTGAACCTAGCCAAAAGATGATGCATAAGAAAGCCTGCAAACAATTTGCTGAAAAGAAGCAGACTAAGGGCATGATAAACTTATTTGGTTCAGATGGTGTCAGGCGTATGTGGCAGCTACGAGGTGAGGAGTACAAAGATAAGTGTGTGTTGCTTACAGTCAAGCATGGTGGTGGGAGTATCATGGTTTGGGGCTACATGAGTGCTGCCATCTGTGGGGAGCTACAGTTCATTGAGGGAACCCTGAATGCCAACATGTACTGTGACATACTGAAGCAGAGTATCATCCTCTTCCTTTGGAAACTAGACCACAGGACAGTTGTCAGGGCTGGGCTGTGCTCAGGCTCTAGGGATCTGCAGGCTGCAGCAGCTGATGCACGATCCCACCCTGATACACATGCTGCTGACAACTCTGTGAGTGACAGGGGCCCAGCCACTCCTGACAGGGGGCGAGTTGCACCAGCCAATGGGAGGACCCGGAGGCCGCCTCCAATCAGCTGCAGGGGCGGTATCCAGGAATCCCATTTAAACTCACTGAAGGCTGAGTGCTGCGCCTGTGATATTCCTGGCTACCTCGTGTATTTGTTCGGTTTATTGTGTTTTGCTTATCTGTGTACCTGACCTCGGCTTGTTCTCCTGACTCCGGCTTGTCTCCTGATTTTGTGCTTCGCTTCCATTTGGCCTTTGACCTCGGCTTGTTTACGTTTATTCCTCTGGTTCTGATTTGTGGCTTTGGCGTTCCTATTTGATATTTACCCTGACTGTCTGACCATTCTTCCTTCTGACGACCCCAGCCCTTTAGCAGCGCAGGGACTGTCGCCCAGTTGGGCCGCACGTCAAGTAGGCAGAGACAGTGGCTGGGTCCCAGTCAGGGCTCACTGCACCTCCCTTGACGTGACAACAGTATTCCAATATGATAACAACCCCAAAAACACCTCCAAGACTGGACACTGTCTTGCTAAAGAAAATGACGGTAAAGGTGCTGGACTGGCCAAGCACGTCTCCAGCCCCAAACCCTATTGAGCATCTGTGGGGCATCCTCAAACAGAAGGTGGAGGAGCACAAGGTCTCTAACATCCACCAGCTCTGTGATGTCATAGAGGATTGGAAGAGGATTCCAATGGCTGCAACCTGTAAAGTTCTAGTGAACTAGTGCTGGAAAACAAGGTGGCCACACAAAATATTACTTTGAGCACATTTTTGTCCATTCTCAATTAGGGGTGTACTCACTTTTGTTGCCAGCAGTTTAGACTTTTATGGCTTTTGAGTTATTTTGAGGGCACACCACATTTACACTGTACACTGCCTACTAAACAGTATATGAAAGTGTCATATCTCCAGTGTTATCCCGTGAAAAGATATAATACAATATTTACAAAAATGTGAGGGTATTACTCACTTTTGTGATATACTGTAAATAAAACAGTAGAATGTACATTGGAAGTTATGGTGAATGTAGTTTGTGCCATGAAGTAATGATTTTTCATTAGATTGTGTGCAAGAAGATTTTGGGTAGCTTCACATAGCTGTTTTGGGCGCCGTTTCTGTAGCAGATTACACACAGCTTAGGAAACAGCATCCAAAATAGATGGAAAACTATCTCACATTGTGTTTAATGAAAAACAGCCTGACAGTGCACACAATGCTGTTTTTCCAAGATCCGTTTTTTTTCCTTTGGTGCTGAAAAAAATAGCACTGAAAAAGAACTGACATGTCAGGCAATTTCAGCGCCTGTTTCTGGGCTAAAAATGTTTATAAAAAGGTTACTGGAGAGCAGAAAAACAGTGTCAAATCCATCTGAAGACACCTTCCAATCTGTATTCATTCAACACATCCAAAACCATAGTAAAAAAAAAGAAAGCTCTAAAAACTGCTTTAAAACCATGTCAGAAATTGTAAATCTTCGTCCAAAAACTGCACTGAATCAACATGGCATTCTATGCTGTTTCCATGCTGATATTTTCAGCACTGAAACACTTCCCAGTGAATTTACCCATGCAGTCTCCTGCTTACTAAAAACACTTTAGCCAAATGAGTAAAGTATTGATACTAAAAAAAAACAAAAAACTGATGGAATGGGTTTGTAAACTGCTCTTCATAAATTTGTAGATTTGTTCTCTTGCTGATGAATTACACCAAAATACCTTACAAGTCTTTGAGATACTTAGAAGCTCATATTTTTTTACACAATTAATTAGGTGTGCACTCCTATATTTTAAAAAAACGTAAGCAAAGGTCACACGGTAAGGCAATAGCTACATCTAATCAAATTCAGTGGACACTAAAAAACTAAGAAAAAACATAAAGGTTATAGGAATTTTTTGAAATAAAATTTTACTGAAAGGAAAATATGAAAAACCGGGTTCTTAGTTTTTTTTTTGTTTCAGAATTTTTAGCTCACCCCCCAAAAGCGTCAAGGGGATCCCGCAAGGTGAGTCCCTAACCTAAATTTTACCCACTAAAAGTCCTTTTAGCTACAACCTCTCAGGGAGTGATGGAAATGTACTGAATTTTCCGCACTGTTTAAAAGAAAAGGGGGAGTGCAGAAACCCAATGAGGTTGCCATCCCTAATATAAAAAAATTAATTTTTTAGGCTGTGCACACCCATATTTTTAAAAAAGTAGTGGGTGCACACTGGTAGCAATAGCATACTCTAATCAGGGGCTTTGCTAGGGTCCAAAAACTGGGGTCGGGCCCTTTGGTTTTTCCCCCTCATTTAAAACGCGGATGTTTTTTTACAGGAAAAACTTCTTTTCCCCTGCATAATTTTCTCACATTCCACACAGTCCCGTCCATTCCTCAGCAGTCATGTACAGTAAAAATCACCAATGAAAAATTTTTATTTTTTCAGAACTTCTATTTTTATATACAATACCCCTAAACAGTCCCCAAAAATACCCCGATAATGGGAATTACCAGAAAAGTGATTGTTCTAAAAATCCTCCTAAAAACCAAGCCCCAAACTATTACTACTTAAAGGGTCAAATAATCTCCCAGACCTGACCAACGCGACCCCCACATGTGACATCAGCTGTACAGGTCTGATTACATTACCACCCCCAACAGTGACCAGATAGGGTAGATATAGTTGTTGAGACTCTGCAGAAATTAAGTGATTACACTGCGTTAATTTAGTAACTCATGGAGACGTCTTTTTGATCAGGTCGTTCCTTTTCCCCTTTTCTTCCCCACCCGGTTTCCCCTTATGCTGATTGCCCCCCGGCCAATACTTGTCCCTGAGGTTTGGACACAAATATTTGAACCCACTTTTCCCGCAACTCCTTATTATAGGTTAGAGTCCCTCAGTTAGGTATTAGGGCATGAAGCAGTTATGGGGGCCCAGGAGGTTATGGGGCCAAAGGCAGTATATAGGGGGACACAGGCAGTATATCGGGGGGGGACAGGAGTTATGGGGGCACGGCAGGTTTTAGGGGGGACTAGGGGAATGGGGGGGAGAGGCAGTATATAGGGGCCCAGGGGTATTGGGGCCCAAAGGAAGTTATAGGGGCATGGGCAGTTAGGGGCCCCAAGGCATATATGGGGGCACTGAGGAGTATTTAGGGGCCACAAGAAGGTTTATGGGGGGACTGAGGGGAGTATTTTTAGGGGGACTGAGGCAGTATATGGGGGATAGGCAGTTTGGGGGGCCCCGAGGCAGTATTGGGGGGGGACGGAGGGGTTTGGGGCACAGGCAGGTATATGGGGCACAGGCAGGATATGGGGGGGCCCCGGCAGGCTAGGGGGCCACGGCGGTTATAGGGCCACGGAGGAATGGGGGCCCCCAAAGGGGGGAATTTTGGGGCACAGGCAGGCATTTAGGGGCAAGGCAGGCTTATAGGGGCACAGGGACATATGGGGGCAAGGGGGGTATGGGGGCCACAGGGAGAAATTTGGGGGGCCCCAGTCAGGATTATAGGGGCACAGGCCATATGGGGGCCACAAGCAGGGATTGGGGGCCAAGCAGGGATTATTGGGGCCCCAGGGGATTTTTTGGGGCACAGAAGGGGTTGGGGCACGGGCAGTATATGGGGGCCCAAGGAGATATGGGGGCCCCAGGCAGGGTTATAGGGGCAAGGCAGCCTTAAGGGGACGGCAGGGAAATTTGGGGGCCCCCAGCATGGTATTTGGGGGCCACGGCAGGCATTTTGGGGGACAGGCAGGTATGGGGGCCCCCAGGGGAGTGATATGGGGTCCCCCCAAAAAGGGTATGGGGGAAAGGGAGGGGTATGGGGGCCACAGACAGGGGTAGGGGGGCCAAAGGAAAGGAAATTTTGGGGCACAGGGGGAATGGGGGGCAAGGGAGGGTTATGGGGGGCCCCAAAGGGAGTTTTATGGGGGCCCCAGACGGGGTGGGGCCCCCGGCAGGTTATAGGGGGATGAGGCAGGTAAAAAGTTTAAAAAACAACAAAACCCTTAAACTATTAACTCCCCCGGCGAGGGGCGGGTCCTCTTCGTCCTCTTCAGCCCGCTTCCCCCGGCACTCCTGGGCGCCGGCCCATGAGGCTGTGCTCCCGAGGGCAGGCAGCGGCGTGATGACATCACGTCATCGCGACGTGCTGGCTGGGCGCCGGGGGCGTGGCGGTTCTCAGCGCTATGGGACCCGGGGCCCCAGTGTCGGACCCGCGGGTCGACATGCTGCGGGGAGGGGCGCTCGCTCTCTCTCCGCAGGCCCCCCGGCTGTGGTGCGTCCCCGCGGACGCCATGCAGCTAAAGGGCCAGTCGGGCTCCAGGCCCAGGGCGAGGCTGGAGCCCCGGGGGACTCGGGGCACAGGGTGTTTTATTCGGGGGCCCCAAACCCCCCAAAAAAACACCCCCGCGAGCCCCCGCTCAATAAAATATCAGTGGCACATACAAAACTAAATAAAAAAAATTTAAGGTATATTTGGAATTTTTTGAAAGTCCCCTTTATGCTTTTGGGGGTGAGCTTAAACAAATTTTTGATCAAAAACTGTAAACTAAGAATCCCAGGTTTTATATTTTCCTTAGCAGTAAAGCATTTTTAAAAAATTCCTATATCCTTGAGTTTTTTAAAAAAAAATAAACATAAGGTGACACTGGAAGGCAATAGCTACATTAAACAAATTCGTGGCACCAAATAAAAACTAAGTAAAACATCAAGGCATATGGGTTTTTTGAAAATGCATTTTTAACAACCTTCAGGGGTGATAGGAACTTTCTAGAATTTTCCCGCATGGTTTAAAAGGGTAAGGGGGGGGTGCAGCAAACCTTTTGGGGTTTCCATCCCTCAAAAAAGTACACAAAATTTTAGGCTGTGCACATCCATATATTTTAAAAAAGTAAGCATAGGTGCAAACCTTTTAAGGCAATTTGTACTTTTATACAAATATCAGGGCCCCCACAAAATAAGTAAAACTTTAAGGATATGGAATTTTTTTAAAGATCCCTTGAATTTTGGGGGTGAGCTTTTAAAATTCTTGATCAAAAAACTGTAAAATAAAAAATCCCAGGTTTTTATATTTTCCTTAGCGTAAGCTTTTCAAAAAAATTTCCATATCCCTTTATGTTTTTCTTATTATGTAGTTGTGACTTTATATTTGTATTAGTGTTGTATTCCTTCCAGTGGCACCTATGCTTACGTTTTTTAAAAATATGGATGTGAAAAAGGGTAATTAATTTTGTGTAGGTTCATTTGAGGGGTTTGGGGCACCTCATTGCTTGCTTTTCCTCCCCTTTAAAAACCCTTTTTTTTAAAACCCAGGAAAAAACTTCCCGTAAGCAATTCCTTTTCATCCCCCGAGAGGTTGTACGAATGGACTCCTCTGAAAAAGGGGTAACAAATTGTTAGTTTTTTGGGACTTATTTGCTGGGATCCCCCCGAGTTTTGGGGGGAGCTTAAACAATTCTTGTCAAAAACTGTTAAACTAAAAATCCCAGGGTTTTTCATATTTTTTGCGTAATGATTTTTCAAAAAATTTCCCATTCCTTGATGTTTTTGATGTTTTTAGTGGGCCAATATTTGTATTTTTTGATGTATGCTATTGTCTACCAGGTTGCACCTATGTTCCCCCTTTTTTAAAAAGATATGGGTGTGCAAGCCTAATTAAATTTGTGTAGTTTTTGGGGGATGGCAACCTCATTTGGCTTCTGCTCACTTTTCCCCTTACTCTTTTTTTTAAAACCCCGTGCAGGATAATTCAGTAGCAAGTTCCTACACTCCCTGAGGGAGCTGATGGGAAAAGGCCTAGTGAGGGTTTAAAATGTTAGTGTTTGGGACTCACCTGTGTGGGGTCCCTTTGTTTTGGGATGAGCTTAAACAATTTTTTGATCAAAAACGTAAAATAAGAATCCGGTTTTTATTAAATTTTCCCTTTGCGTAATGCATTTTTAAAAATTCCTTTTCCTTGTGTTTTTTTTAGCCACCCATATTTATTATTGTCCTAATAAAAAAAAAATGGTTTTTTTCCTTTTTTTTTAGTGTAAATTTCAAGGAATGTGAAATGCAATTTTCACTTTGTTGCTTTTGTAGTTTTTAGGCAGAATTGCTTTGCCTCTTCAGTCTATGGTATTTTGTTTCTGTCCAGCTACTGATTTCAGCCTTGTATGTGTCTATTAGTAACAGTTACCTTTCTTCCTATTGCAAGGTAAAAATTTAAAATCAAACCCATCCTCTCCCTGGACACGGGTCAGCTGGATCCAGTGTTTTTACTTATTTTGTAAAAATTTTTTGATTTTTTTTAATGTATCTTACATTTTGTTAAAGAGGACCTGTGACATCTGACATGTCTGTTTTAGTACTTGTGTTCCCTGTGAAATAAATCTTTTCTCATAACTGGAATTACTAAATTTGTCAGCTGGGTGTTACCAATTGGGGGTATGTCCCTGCAAGTAGATATTGTAAAATTCGTACTAAAAGTGGTGTGTAAGGGGCCCAGTGTCGGAGGGGTGCCTGGGCCCAGGGGAGTTGATTCAAGGGGACCACCATTGAGTCGTTTCTTGGCCTCCCGGGTCTTCTGAGGTTGTATATGCAGGTTAAAAAACAACTCCTGGTCTATCATGCTCAGGGGCTCGCTGGAGGTCTCCTTATTCTCTTGTAGGTCAGTCCGAGCCTGGAAGGGACATACCTTTTGAATACTAGAATAGTAAACCTGTTAAAAAGATATGTAATAATTTTTCCAGAAGGAAAAAAAAGAGGAAAAGCCAACACGGTTAACAGTAAAAAAAAGTGCTCCCCAAATTGGGTCTCTGGAGCACAAGTATTTAAAAAAAACTGAGTTCAGGGGATGTCAAAGTTCTTAATCAAAAGTCAAATTTTTCAATTACGTTCTTATAGCCACAATAGTTGAGATAAAATAGATGAGTAAGGAGGAGCTGGCAATGTAGTTAACGTCAAAAAGAACCAGATGTCCCAAGACATCATCAGCTGGACTATTCCAAAACTTTTCCCCTTTCCAGGATTTCTATGGTTTTTAAAAAACTCAGGGTTCAAAAGCAATACCTCTCCTCTACAGATGGCAGCCCTTAACACTGGTAGGCTGATGGACTGAATTTATGTTTTAAAGTCACAATCTGTAAATCATGAACAGGTAGTAGACTGTCCTGTTCCTTTAAGACTGCATGCCAGCTCTCACACTGTGGTTTACACTTCACAACAATTCACAACTTCTTAGTGATGGAAATAAAAAGCAATTCCCAAAAAAAAGTCTTCTTTGGGACTTAACTCCCCTTAGGGGAAAAAAAAAATGGTAGAAAGGGCTCTTTTGCCGTAGTCTCCGTTTGTTTTAAAAGGTTTTTAAGCTCCAATTAAAAACTTGGGGGGGAGGAAACACCTCAGGGAAAGGGGGTATTAAAACCCGACCCCCAAAACTTCCCATTGGGCTTTGTGGGAAATGGGATGGAGGGCCGGGACAAGGCATTTTTGGGCCCCGGCGAGTCCCGCCAAAAGGGCCCCCCCCCCCCCCCCCCGTTTCAAAAAAATCCCCCCCCCCCACACACACTAATTTTCCCCTCAAACCCCGCGCCGGTCCCTTTTACTTTAAATTTTTTGGTTTTCCCCCAAAAGTTTCCCCTCCATCTCCTCAGGGAGTCATGCACAATTTAAAATCAGCCCCGACAAATTTTTCATTTTCAAAATCGCTCCCCCCCGTTTTTTCAGTGTAATACCCAAAAAAAACGTCCCCTAAATAAACCACCCATACATGGAGCCCAAAACTGAAGATTGTTACTAAAAAAACATCCTAAAACCAAGAACCCAAAAAAAATTACTACTTTTGGCCCCCAAATAATTTGCCAGACCCTGACCCAACGTGACCCCACTGTGACCATCAGCTGTACACAAAGGGTTGAAGAACATATACCCCGCCTACAGTGACCTTTAGTGGTAGATACTTTTTGTTTTTAGGTTCAGGGAAAATAAAATGATTTAAAGCAGGGTTTCATTTAGTGATAACCGGGGGAGTTTTTTGATCAGGCCCTCGTTCACTTTCCCTTTTCTTCTCCAAACGGTTTACACCTTCATGGCCCCCTTGCCCCCCGGCCAAGACTGGGCCCCGAAGGGTTTGGACACAAATATCTTTGATTCCTCACATTTCCGTAACTCCTTAATTTTAAAGGGATATAAGTCCCCTTAGTCCAAAAAAAGGTATATTGATTTTGCCCTCTCGTCAGGCCGGGTAAATAGTTTTTGGGCCCCCTTTGGGGGCGGGGAGGTATTTTAAATTTTGGGGCATAGGCAGGTATTTGCTAGGGCTCAGGCAAAAAATTTAGCTAGGGGTTTTAGGGGAGGCGTTTTTGGGGGCACAGGGGAGGGTTTTTGGGGGGTCAGGCAGGGTTTTGGGGGCCCCAGGGGAGGCTTTTTATGGGGGCCCCAGGCAGCCCTTCAGGGGCTCAGGCGCCGTACAGGGCTCAGGCAGCCGTTTAAAGGGGGCCCAAAGGGAGGCGTACGGGGCCACAGGCGGCTTTTTAGGGGGGCCCCAGGCAGGCGGGATGGGGGCCACAGGCAGGGGGGTATCTTTTTGGGGGGACCCCCGGGGAAAGGGGTTTAAAATTTTGGGGGGACCCGGGGGAGGTTTTTGGGGCCACAGGAGGGGGTTGTATGGGGGCACCCGGGCAGGGATTTTAGGGGCCCCCAGGCAGCCCTACAGGGGCTCAGGGGAGGGTACGGGGGCCCCCAGGGGGATTAAAAATAGGGGGCCCCAGGGCAGGGTTTTTTTTTGGGGGTCAGCAGGGGGTATGGGGGCTCAGACGGTTATGGGGGCCCAGGCAGGGGGGTATGGGGCCAAAGGGGGGAATATAGGCGGCCACTGGCAGGCATTATAGGTGGCCCCGGCCCGGCATTTGGGTGGGCCCAGGCAGGATTAAGGGGGCCCCAGGCAGGCATTATGGGGGCGCAGGCAGGGGATTTTAGGGGGCCGCGGGGGCTTATAGGGGGCCCCAGGCAGGGATTTGGGGGGGGGGCGGGGGGGATTTTTGGGGGCCCCCAGGGAGGCATTATGGGGGGGGCCCCAGGAAGGGGACATAGGGGGCCCCAGGCAGGCATTTGGGGGCCGCAGGCGGCATTTTTAGGGGGGCAAAGGGGGGAAAAGGGGGGGGCCCCAGGCAGGCATTATGGGGGGGCCCCAGGCAGGCAAATTTTAAAGGGGGCCGAGGAGGGGATTATGGGGGCCGCCCGGAGGCATTATAAGGGGGCCCCAGGCGGGGGGATAGGGGGCCCCATGGGGAAAGGGTTATGGGGGGGCCCCGGCAGGCCTTTAGGGGGGCCCAGGGGAGGCTTTTTGGGGGGGGCCCCAGGCAGGCATTAGGGGGGCCCCAGGCAGGATTATTTGGGGGGGCCCCAGGCAGGCATTTTGGGGGGCCCCAGGGGAGGCCCTTATAGGGGGGCCCCAGGCAGGCATTATAGGGGGGGGGCAGGAGGCATTTTGGGGGCCCCCGGCAGGCCGGTTTAGGGGGCCAAAAGGGGGGGCGTTTGGGGGGGCCCCAGGGAGAATATAGGGGGGCGACAGGGGGGACTTAAAAAAAAACAAAAATTAATTCCCTTTCCCAATTCCCCGGGGGCAAAGCTCCCCTTTGTCCCCCTTCCCGCCCCCCGGGGTCCTCCGGGGAGCTCCGGGCGCACGGCCTGTGGGCGGGTTTTGCGGCCCCAGGAAAAGGGCAGCGTCGGGGATGACATTTCGTAAACGCGACGCTGCCCGGGTGAGGCGCACGGGGGGGGCCCCGGGGGGGTCCCTCAGCGCTGTTTTGGGGCCCGACGGCCCCCCTTGTCGGCCCGCAGTCACCCGGGATCCAGCGATCCTTTGGGGAGGGGCCCGACACTGTCTGCGGGAAACGGGAGGGCTCGTTTTGTTTGCGAAGGGGGGTTTACGAGACCCCCCGGGCTTCAGGCCCCCTGGGAGCGGCCTGGAGGGCCCCGGGGGAGGGTCGGGGCCCTGACTGCCCCCTTTGGGAAAGGCCCAGGTAGGCGCCCTAGGCGGTTCCGGGTACCCTTGGGGCCCACCCGTCGCCCGGCCTGTGGAGAATTTGGGGTTGCATATAGGCTACTAATCAAATGTGGGCTGCGTACTACACAGATTTGGGTTTTCACAGCTGTAGTTGTTGGAAGGGACACCTTGTCGGGTGAAAAAGCACTACTGAAACTTCGCCATCAGGAAATCCATGATACTGCCAATGGGCTCCTTTCCCCTGAAACAAAAGGGGGAAAAACTCAGGGAGACGGATTCAAAAAAGATGTACGAATATAGGATAAACTCCTCTTTCACATGGGTGAATTTATGTTTTTTTTTGGGCGGGAAAAGGGTTTGTTAAAAAGGGAAAAGGGCGGGGTACGGGGGTTTTTTTTTTATTTTTTTGTTTTGTTTTCTTTTTTTTTCCCCTTTTTTAAACATTTGTTTTTTCTTTTTTTTTCACCTTTTTTACTTTTTCCCCTAGGGGATTTTTAACAGATCACGAAGCATCCAAAAGCATATATTCCCCAGGAGCAAACACGCGGGGGAAAAACATTACCGAATTTGCTTTTAAAAACTGCCTTTTTCAGCGCCCCGTTTTTTACGTGTCGCCCTTTAAAATTTTTAAAATGGCCCCTTTTAAATTTTATCTTAGGCCAGTCGCATCCTCTGCCCGCCATTATCCCTGCCTCGGGGTTTCCCCCCAAAACAAATTGGGGACTGTTAAAAACCCAAAAGTTTTTTAAAGGGGGGTTTTCTGATAATTTGGTTTTTACCTCAGTCCTGTTTTTTGGGTTTTACTTTGAATTCAGGGGGGGGTTTTGGCTTCCACTGGCTGCATAGAAGCCGGTTGTAGCTATAGCCCCCGTGTGGCACCCTTTCGGGATAGATAAACAGGTTGTGCTATAGCGACTGAGGAGTGTGCAGTCCGACAAGAGGGGATATTAGAAATGGTGGACTTTGCTAATGGACATATTGCAAAGTGACTTGTTTTTGCAAGTTTTTTAAATAAAAAGCAATCTTGTTTTGAAAAAAACCCTTTAAATTTTTTCCCCTTATGGTCCAAGATTTCTAAAATATTTGACCTTTCCAAAAAAATGTGTAAAAAAGAGTGATAAATTTTCATCATTAGCAAAGAAAATTCTGTTTTTTTGGGGGCCCCCTATATACTGTATAGGTAAAGGTAAAAATTTGTTTTTCAATTAATTGAATTGTTTGGGGACATAGAGAGTGCAGCAAGTAGTATATAAGTTGGGAAAAGCTGTTATTTAAAAATTAAAAGCCATCTTAAAAAAAAGCTCTTGAACATAAAGAAAATTGGCAAAGTGGTCGATCTGAAGATGTCTCTTATGCTTAAGATTGCAAAAAAAAAAAATTTTTTACTTTATGCATGCCAAGCTGTCTCCCCTGGGTTATCTTATTACAAACGATCGTGGGTTTTTAAAGATTTTTAAAGTTATGTAGGGCAGATTCACCCAATGAATAAGTATTGTTTTTTTAGAAATAGCAAGGCCTTGCTAGGTAAATTATCAGCAGCAAGGGTGGGGGTGAGAGCATCTTATTTGGCAGTTTTCCCAAGCACCCAATAAATGAAGGGAAGAAAAACAAATTCCCTGCGTTTCTTCAAAGTGAAATCATGGTCGTTATCAAATTTAGTAAATTCATCATGTGCTTTCGTGAAACGATGAAAAAAAACAATTTATTTTAACCTTGAATAAGCGCGGCCGGGCGTTAGATGGGTTTTAAAAAACATCACACAGACGGTAATTTAAAAGCAGTGATACATTCCCATGAACGACACACATCTACAAAAATTTGTAAAGGGGCCCAATCAGTACTGCGTAAGTGAATCTTAGAATAAAGGGTATTTTAATTACTAGTACCATGCTGCAGGGGAAAAATTTGTTGGTATTCAAAAATGAAAACATTACGTCAAATTTTCTTTAAATATTAACAAATTTTTAATATTTGCAGAAAAAAATTTTTTATTTCAATATTTTATTGAATAAAATTTGCATAATAATAACCAGTTTACTAATATAAACTATTTTATTTTTTGTTTTTAAAGCTTTATTTATTAATGACACATCACAGTTGAGAGGGCGAATTGATTCTAACAAAGTGGAATTCGTTTAAAATTTTAGGAAAATTCGGTTTGAACGACCCCTTTGGGTATTTCGGGTGAACAAAGGGTTGCTTTTGGTTGATAAAAGGCTGCGGCACAGGCGTTCATGGGGAAAAGCACTTGGGGGGAAAGAAGGGCATAGCCTGCATGTGTGCAGAGATGAGCCAATCGGGGGACCGGCGGGATTTTGTGACGTACGCACATTAAGTTGGGCGGACGCTGGGAGCTCTTCCCCTCTCATGTATGATTTGGGAAGGGGCTGCCCCGGTGTTATGAAAACTGATACTAAAGAACTCTTTTTTTCGCGATTTTTTGGGGGGGGTTCATTTGTTAAGAGGGGCTGTTCCTTAAAGTTTATTTGATTTTTTGGGGTATTTGGATCTAAAGTCAGTGTGTGTCCAGTGCAGCGTAACATTTTAATGTATTGCTCAAGACATTAATATCAAAGGGGGATTAAGCCCGTCCTGTTGTTTCATTTAAAAAAACAGCGTTTTACAAAAAAAATACCCCTTCATTTTCGGGCTCAATTCTTTTGCGCAATTTACATCAGGGGTTTAAATTAAGCGTTGTTCTGCCCCTTGGTGACTAAAAGAAAATGTTTATTTTAGCCAAAAAAGAAATTTTTCTGTAGCATAATTCACAAGCGAAAGGGTTTAAATTCAAATTTTCCCTTTTTGTGTAGGTAGAAAACAGCCAAATTTTAACACGCTAAAAGCTCGTAGTTTTTGGGTTTCTCAATTCTTTTGGAATTTACATCAGGGGTTAATAGATTGTTTGCTGCTGTGGTGACTAAAAGAAACGTTTTTTCACCCCAAAAAAAAACATTTTTCCCGTGCATTTTTTTTACAAGGAAGGTTTAATTACAAATTTTCTCTTGTTGGGGTAGCGTTTGAAAAAAAGCCATTTTAACCGCTACAAAGCTGGTGTTTTTGGTTGGTTAAATTTTTTTGCGCAAATTTTCATCCCGGGGTTAAATTTAAAGGTTGTTCTGCAGTTTTATCAGTAAAAAAAACTGCTAAAAATATCGAAGGTTAATTTAAACCTGTTTGTGTTTTAATTTTTGTAAAATACACAGAGTTTTTAAAAAAGGGACATACAAATCAATTTTTCTGCCCCTTTTTTGGAGCGCAATTTTTCCAAGGGTTACCCAAAATTCTTGGGGTTCATTTGGAGTCAAATACAGGGTGTGTATTTTTATATACAGAATTTTTTATCAAAAAGTGTCGTAATTTTGAAAAACGTATGTAGACGAAAGGTGGCGGTCTTCATGCGATGGGAGGGGCCAACATTCCAGGCCCAGGTCGCAGCACAAAGGGGGGTCGCAAAGGGGCATGTTGAGGCAAATGCCGCGCCACTAGCGGCGTGTTTTCTGATAGCAACCGAAGGGTTTTTGATTGGTTGACTAGGTAATCCATTTCCCCGATGAAACTGACAACCCCGCCCAAAAGGGCGGTGGGAACGTCAAAAAAACCCTTATTTGGGATGGCCCGGGAGCGGGGGCAGCGGCCCTCACCTGTCTTCAAAAGCCCCTTTTCCCCTCGGTTCCCTCGCAAGTTACTATGGGTCTGGGCTAGCGCCATATATAGCGAGGTGAACAATTGGGGGGCAGGGCAGCAGCTATTGCCGAAGAAATGGGGCAATATCCCCCGTTTTGCAGTAGGCGGAAAAATTTGAGTGGGGGTGGGATGGGAGGTCATGGGTGAGGGGGCAGCCCCTTTCATCCAAGGGCCGGGGTTTAGGGGCAGCAGTGACGATGAAACACAAAAAGTGATGATGTGCGCCGCACTTGGGGGGGTAGGCAAGGGCTTCTCATCGTCGGGAAGGGGGTTTTTAGCTTGGCATCAGGCAGCGGGCAGCCAGCAAATGGGTTTTTGGCGAGAGTCAGCGGATGCAGCGTGTGAGGTCGGGAGCCAAGCGGCACGGGGGGTAAAAAACCCCCTTCGAGGTCCAAGAAGTGGTCAAGGGGCTCGTGAGGCGCGGCGGCGTAGCACTCAGTGCGGAGCGTTGGCGGTAAAAACCGATCTCGGCGGTGTGGCAGTTCTTTTTCTAAGACACCGGAGGAGCCCCAATAGGGTTTATGTAGAAACTGTGGGAGAAGGAAGGTGGCCAGGGATAACGTTTGGGACCAGGCCCGCGTCAACACTGCAGTGTCACCATCGGGGCTGGGAGGGAAAAGTGGGTTGATTTGGGGGTCCATCTTGCGGTTTGCAACAGCAGCAGCAGGCCCCGTGGCAGATCCATTGACAGTTAAGGCTCCACCACCTCTGCGAAGGGGGTGTTTCTCTTTTACATCCTCCTGGTCAATGCTCCCGCTCTCACTACTGTGGCGCCAGCGTCGCCAGCGAGGGATTGCAAAAGACAAAAC
>JAODAL010016994.1:0-79075 GCA_025379985.1 Phyllomedusa bahiana
AGCCCACCCATGGTGACTATTGATGTCCAGGTGCGGTACTGGAGGAGCTGACAAGAAGCATGGTCAAACTGTAATAGGTCAAAAAAGGCGGAGCACAATTGGGGTCATAAACAAGCCAAAAGTCAAGGCAGACAGCAGACAGGTAGGGAGGTCAGTAAACAAACTGAATTTAGAAACTTTGAATCAGTACACAAGACAAGATTTAGGAACAGCACAAAAAATAAACAGGTACAGTTTGGGGGAAGTTGTTCCTTCAAAAGGGCTGTGGGCCAACTTTTTGGTGGGAGAATTGATAAAAATGTAAAAATGACCCCTTTAAATCGGAGGGGCCCTTTTTTTTCAGGGCCTAAGGAAAGGCAAAAGAAAACCCAAGATTTTCAAGGGAGTAACAAACAGTGACATGTCATATAGATAACCCGGCACCCCGGGTTGGCCCAAAGGGACAAAAAGCCAATGCTGTCTTCTGAAAATTCGGGAATGTTTTTTCCACCAATTTTTATCCTTGAATCAGTAATAGCTCAACATGTTAAATGCCAACAAGCTAAAGCTAGGAAATGTCTGACATAAAGCAAATGATAGACCCTTACCTTCTGCAATAAATAAACCACAGGAGCCCTTCTAAGGGTTTCAAATCCGGGGTCGGGAAAGTTTTCATGACTTCCCCTGTAACTTTTTTAGAAACCATGATTTCCCAATTATAATAGCGACAACACAACTATTGGTCTGTATTAGAGCGCTCTTATAGCTTTTGTATTACAATTTCAATATATTCAGTAGACCATACAGCATATAGATATTTTTACATTTTAAAACAATACATACAAGTATTACACACTGTCACATTTCAAGGCTTTATTTCACGGAAACTGACAATACAAGGAGTACAAAACAGACCTTAAACTAATTTGGGAAAAAGCAAATTTATCCTTTGGGAAATTTCGGAGGGCAGAAACCTGTCCAGCCATGGTCAAGGACATGAGGAACAAGTACAGGGCAATGGAATAATGGTTCTGGGAACAATGGGGTCCAGATGAGCAGGCCAGTAGGGTCACAGACATAGGAACGCAGACTAGAACCTGGAGTAACATCAGAGGAACAGCAGACTTGGACACAGAGGAACATCCCAAGGGAAATCAAAACTTGGGCCAGGGAAAAACACAAGAAGAATTGCAGACTTGGGCCAGGAAGAACACAGAAGGAACTGCGGACTTGGACCAGGTGTGACCATAGGAACAGGAGAGTAATAACCCAAGTAGAATGGGGGCGGGGAAAAAAAAAAAAAAAAAAAAAACTTGGAAAGATCAGGCATCAGGTTTCACCCAAAACAGGAAAATTTGGAAGGCACGGGAAAACTGTGGGCAGGGATAGACATGAGCAACCCCCGAAAGGGAAACCCGCAAGGCAGGGAAAAAAAAACATCAAAAAACCCCGGGCAAGGGAGTACAAATCAAAGGGGCCCAAAGGCAGGGACCAACAACAACTAGGGGTTTAGGAAAATGGAAAACAAGGAACAGGAAAACACCAGGGCAAAAGAGAAAAAGACAAGGCAAACAGATGCTAGCAAATTTCTACAACCCCAAAAGCCAGGGCCCAACTGGGGCCAAGTCGGGCTATATAGCTGGGGCCCCGATAGCGGGAAATTTCATCCCGGGAGAGTGCCCAGAGACTTTCGTTAACTTTGCCTTTCCCGGTGGAAACAGCAGTCGTAGAGGTCAGATTCCATTATCCCGGATTAAATGGGAAGTTGCCGTCAGACAGGGGGCGGGATTTCAAAATTTTTGACACACATTTTTTAAAATATAAATTTGTTTTGGGTTTTCTCATGTTTTTCTCTTGTTTTGTGCATTTTAATTTGGGAAAAGTCCCCTATGTATTTCCAAGGGATATTTGAGTAATCGGAAACCAAAGTCCCAACCCTAAACTTTTTAAAAGGGAACTATGCCCCCCTTTTAAAAACTTTTCCTTTCTGTAAGGGACCTATATTACAAAATGGTTTAGTTATTTCCCCCTTTTAAAACTTTTTAGGTGGGTCTTTTATTATGACGGTTTTATGTAAAATTTTTCATCACCAGGGGGCCCGCAAACCCGAGCAGCAGGTTTTTTGGCTGATATAATTTTTAGAAAAACCCCCCCTTTTGGGGGAATTTGGGGGTTAAACAAAAGTTGTTATAAACAATTTATTCCCCTTTTTTTTGGGTTTTGGGAAAAGGGAGTTCTTCATGGTCCCCTTTGACAGTATTGCTCATGATCATCTCAGATTCAGACTCAGCAAAATGCCTGAAAATTATTTTAAAAAATTTTTGGGAAAATGTGCGTTTCATTTAAGTCAAATTTTATTTAAAAAAATTTTTAATTTAAATTCCCCCTTTTCCAATGGGAAAAAAAATTTTCCCCTTATAAACTTGCAAAATTAACATTTCCTTATTAAAAAAGGGAAAATGTCATTTGTGTTTGTAATGAAAAAAATATGAAAAAAAAAAAACAAAGGGAAGGTTTTAGAAAAAAAAAAAGAAAAATTTTTGGGAAAAAAGAAAAATTTTAAAAAAAAAAAATTTTAAAAAAAAGGATTAACTAAAAAAAAAGGGGGAAAAAAATAAACCGTTTAAAAAGGGGGAAAAAAAAAAGGGAAATGGAAAAATGGAAAAAAAGAGAAGAAGGAAAAAGGGGAAGGAAAAAAAAAGTAAAAAATTGGAAAAAAAGGAAAAGGGGGAAAAAGGGAAACCAAAAAGGAAAAAAAATTAAAAAAAGGGAACAGGAAAAAAAAAAAAAAAAAGGAAAGGAAACCCCAAAAAAAAAGGAAAATAATAAAAAAAAGGGGAAAAAAAAAAAAAAAAAAAAAAAAGTAAAAAAGAGTAAAAACCCTTGGTTTAGGGCCCCCCCACCCCCCCGGCCCCCCCCCCGCAAAAAGGGGGGGCCCCCCGGGGGGGCGGGAAAAATTTTTCCCCTTTTTGGGGGGGGGCCACCCTTCGATTCATCCTCAGATTCAGACTCAGCAAAATGTCCTGAGAAATTATTTAAAAAGTTTGGTAACTGTGCTGTTACATTTAAGTCAAGTTTTATTTAAATAATCATTAATTCCCATTTACCAATGAATTTCCCATTATAAACTTGCAAAGTTAACATTTCCTGTATTAAAAGAGGAAAATGTCATTTTGTGTTTGTAATGAAAGTATATGAGAAGTCATTTTATGTGACAATGTGCAAAGGCAAGTGTCCTTGTGACCCTATATAACATTAGTTTCTGCTTTCCTTAGAACATACAGAAATCAATGTAAAATACCCATTAGAGGATTTTTCAGACACCTATGATTCATCGTCACTCCAGAGTCCAGTGTTGGCTGCTTTACACCACTCCAGCCAACGCTTGCCTTTGAGCTTGGAGATGTTAGGTTTTTGTACCACTGTTCAACCATGGAAACTCATGCCATGAAGCAGAGTTATAGACCTGGGGCGACATGTATGATTTTTGCAGCTCAGATGCCAATTTTATTGCGCACAATAGTAGTGTAGAATGCTCCTGAATCTATTAACCTGTTCTGCTGTGGGTCATAAATCAGGCGCATTCTAGCGCAAAAACATCAATTCTGGCTCAGGTAAACCACTTTTAAAGTGATCTACCTGTTCCAGCAGTAATGCGCCTGGATTTGCCATACCGAAGCTATAAATGTGTAGCTTCGTATGGTTGTAGTGTGACAGCAGCCTCCAGCACGGCCCCCGATCTCAGGCGCATTACAAAGTGCTGTGGGTGCTCTGTAATGTGCCTGATATTGGAGTGCTGGTTTAAAACATAGCGAACGAGGCTGCACTAGTTCTCGGGCTGAAAAGACACCAGACATCTGGCGCAGTCCCGGTAATAAATGTTGCCCCTGGTGTCACCTCAGAGACAGGAACTTTGTAGTGAGTGATTCAATAAAGAATAGGCAACTTTTTTTGCATCAACGGCGACATGTATGAACGGGGCTGCGCTAGAAATCTGGCGTCTTTTCAGCCCGAAAACTGGTACAGACCTGTTCGCTATATTTTTAATCAGGCGCACCCCAATATCAGGCACATTACAAAGCGGTACTTTTTAATGCGCCTGAGATCGGAGGGCGTGCTGAAAGCGTTTCACACTACAACTGTATGAAGCTACACATTTATAGCTTCAGTACGGCAAATCCAAACGGATTACTGCTGGAACAGGTAGACCACTTTAAAAGTGGTTTACCTGAGCCAAAAGTGTCGCTTAGTAGCTAGAAAGCGCTAAATCTATGACCCACAGTAGAACATATTCATAGATTCAGGCACATTCTGCACTACTAATGCGCACAAAATACATACATGTTGCCCCAAGTACTTTTCTGTCAACATAGCCAGATTAGGGCTTATTTTTGGCAGAACACAGTGCATTTAGTATTAGTATAATTCAATGAACCATGTAGTTGAATGGAGAGAGCCCAAAAATATTTGTGATGTGAAAAAAATGCAACTGTGCAAGTCTTTGGAGGGGAGGGGTTTGTGAAATTCACCATGCAAAATAAATGACGTTATCTTTATTCTGTGGGTCGTACAATTCTGGTAAAACCAAATGTATATAGTATTTGTTATCTTGTACTACTTTAAAAAAAAACATAACTTTATTTTTTAAGAAACTTTCTTCTTGTTGCCATCTTCTGAGATCAATAGTTGTTTTGTCATCTTTTAGAGCTGTATATTGGCTCATTTTCTTCCAGGGTAAGGTCTGGATTTTATTGGTACCAATTTTAAATGTATGCGACTATTTGATCACTTTGGGCGATATGTCTGAAAATAGGTGCTTCTTCTCCAATTTTAAGGCGCATTAAATGAGTGTAAAGTGTTCCTGAATGTATGAACCTGCCATAAACCTGGTGTGTTGTCATGCCTTATATAGCATAGCATATTTTAGGTGCATAATGAGGCACATGGCATATCTTAGGCGCACAGCAAATCCAGTCATATAACTTAGGGGCATTCAAATGTGTCATGCCTGGTGCAAACTGAGCCTAGTTTTGGTATATGACAGTACAGATAGATAGATGGATAGATAGATAGATAGATAGATAGATAGATAGATAGATAGATAGATAGATAGATTGTGGCAGAGCGACCTCAGGTGGTCGCAGGGTTCTGCCGACGTGCCACCGAAAACCTGGTTTTGGTGGAGGAAGGCAATCATTTAGCGTCAGTAACCATAGGTTACTGACATTTGTAACTGTATGGCTGCTATGCGGCTAGTGATGGGTTGACTTTCCTGGGACGGTCACAGTGTTGGGTTGGAGGCTGTCCCCACTTTCCAGGACGGGGTTTTGATAGGTCTCTGGAGACCTATTAAAGGCCTCCTACTACAGGTGAGGTGATCAGGGGGTGTGGTTTGCTGCCAGGAGCTATAGCAGCAGAAGAGCTAAGGAGAGGGCTCTTACCCCCAGGCTGGAGGCAAGCAGGTGGCTGCCTTCAGGAAGCTGGACCCAGCAGTGGCTGGGAAGAGTGTTTTTGGTGCTGGCAGTAGGCCAAGTCCACAGTTAGTGAAGGACTCACTTTATGTTTTAGTCAGTGGCCTGACGGCCTGAGGGTTTACTGTGTACATTTTTCTGTATGTTTATTCTGTGCCTCAGTAAAGCTGGTTGAGGCCAGTTTGAAGAGAAGCCTCATCTCAGACTGTCATATTGGTGCCACCCCAATTACCCAGGCGGCGATCCGTGAGTTAAAATCCCCGGAACGGTCAGGATGGCGTCCAACCGCAAGTGAGGCGTCACAATTATATATATATATATATATATATATATATATATATGAAGTAGGGCTACAACAGTTTTCTGGTGCAAAATACTCCAAAAATATGGTGTACCTCTTTTCTGACATGTCGCCCTTTATTTTTATTTTCTCTGTGAGTTGGGATGATGGAATAACCACAATTCTGTCATTGATTATATGTTTATTTTCTCAAAATCTTTGAAAGTAGCAGTAACATCTTTTCTTAACAGTTAAGAGGCCACGGCTATACTTACTGCAGCATTTAAGTAGTTAAATGGCTGAAAACATAGTTATCCTTGACAGTTTAAATGTAATGAAAAGCCGGCACCAGCAATAATTATATTATATATATGTTAATATATAATAGTAAAATATATTATATTTTATATATTAATATTATAATAATATATATATATATATATATATATATATATATATATGAAGTAGGGCTACAACAGTTTTCTGGTGCAAAATACTCCAAAAATATGGTGTACCTCTTTTCTGACATGTCGCCCTTTATTTTTATTTTCTCTGTGAGTTGGGATGATGGAATAACCACAATTCTGTCATTGATTATATGTTTATTTTCTCAAAATTCGTTGAAAAGTAGCAGTAACATCTTTTCTTAACAGTTAAGAGGCCACGGCTATACTTACTGCAGCATTTAATATTAAAAGGGCTGAAAACAAGTTTCCTTGACAGTTGTAAACTGTAATGAAAAGCCGGCACCAGCAGTATACGCAGCAGGCTCTGTGCGTGAGACTGCGCCATACTCATTGTTGGACTGGGATGCCTGAGGATTACTTGTGGGGTTGATTTTTCGGACCCAAAAGGAGAGTTGATTCTCGGGGCCCATCTCCTACAGTTGTTGTACATAACTACACATACCTCACATGCCTCTTGCTTTCTGCCTTCCTCCCTGAAAAGAAGCCCTAGGCCTGCTATTTTCAGTGGCCTGCTATGCACAGGGGCCACCCGGAGGTTTCATCTGCTCCCTCGTGGGCCAGACCGAGTTTGTCCATACAATGTTAGCGCTGGTAAGACATGTTGGTATGTCCTGGTGCACTAAGGGAGTTTAGTGTCATTGAACTTTTCAGCAGGACCCATATTACTACCAATTTTGGTCTATGGAGACTACATGGCTGTGTGCTTGATTTTTTCCATTTTATAATGGCAGTGTCTTAACTATTGGATCTCAGATGCCCACATAGTTTTGATTAAATAATGTACCTTTAAATAGGAATAACTTCTTCTTACTGCTACATAGAAACTATCCACAGCCCGCAACGGAATTGCAGTGCAGAATGTAATTTAAAGTACAGTCACAGCCTGGCCGTGTTTACATAGATTTTACCTTAATTGTTCCTGACATCTCTCATGCCACCGATCTCATGGACTGAATAATGCTGATTGTTGCAACCTTCTGAACAAAGATCACAGAAACAAGGCCCCAAGGCAAAGCTGTCTACCATTTTACAAAAGAACAGATTATATTTTTTTGTTAGTGATTATTTGGCACTCAAAAGCAACAAATATGGTATTGTATATAAAGATTAAACAAGTTTTACATATAGATTAGTAAATTCCAGAGAAGGGGTGGTCCACTTTATAATTTTTCTATTCATTATGTACAGTATATGTACAGTATATAATAGGAAATCATACAATTTTCTAATACACATGTACTTTTTGCAGAACTTGCTGATCTCAAAGAGCTTAGTGGTAAAATTCACAGCAGGTGTTTGATCCCTGAATTCCATAATGAATTTAGGGGATCAATTTGAATTGGGATTTAAACAATCCTCCCATCAGTCTGTTCACATTTTGACATCATGAGACCAAGACAACACCTTACAATTGATCAACAGTACCTCGCCATTGCAGGGCTTCAAGCAGGATGCCCTCAGACCGAAGTGGCCACTGAGTTTAGAGCGTCACAGAGTATCATCTGCAGGTTGCAACAGAGTTATAGAGGGACTGGAAGAAACACAGAAAGGCAAAGAAGTGGATGTCCTTTGGCTCTATCATCACAGATGACCGCTTCATTGTAAACATTGCCCTGGGAACCAGATGATGAATGCCACACAACTCCAGGCACGTTTAAGGGAGGTGAGAGGCAACCAAGTGTCACATCAGATCATTCATAACCACTTACATCAGCTTGGTCTATTGCTAGATGACCAGCAACGGTTCCTAATCACACCATCAGGAGCACGCAGCGTTGTTGTGCTTGGGCCAGGGAGCATATACGCTGGGCGAGGGATCAGTGGTCCTCTGTGCTGTTCAGTGATAAAAAGTCAATTCACTCTGAGCAAAAATTATGGTGGCCAACGATGCTGGAAATGTCAAGAAGAACGCTATTCATCGGCCTGGTAAGGTACCAGTCAGCAGGCTAAATTGCATTCGAACAGGGTGAAAAACTTTCTCCCCCTTCTTAACATGTTGCGCCATGCTGTGATACATTGAATAACCATCAACCATTGCCCAAATATACAAAAGGTTATAGCACAAAGTTCTACATATAAAACTAATAAACAATAGTCATACAGTTGCCAAATAACACTGCTTTACAAAACCAGAATCCCAAGGCCAATATTACCAATAATCTCACTAAGACCACATATCACCACCACATAGTGACTGAATAATACTGCAACACCATAACCACATATCACTACAACATAGTGGCTGAATGACTCACCATATCATTATTGAATAAAAACCAGTATACTATGATCAATAGTACTGCCATACAGTGACCATACAGTGGTGCATACCATTTATACACAGGTTCTGCACACATATAAGTGATTACAGTAAAGTTTCATCCAGGGACTCACAGGAGATGTCTCTGATGAGTTCTTATTTTCTCTGATGAGTTGTTCTCTTTCCCTATTTCTTCTCCATCTGCCCCAGACTGCCATGACATCTTCTTCCATCCCCGACTCTTCACTGTAGAATTTTTAAAACAAACATCTTAGACTCCTCACTTCTCCAGCAACTTTCATCTCTGTACAAACTTCCCATCTGTATCGCCCCAAATAGTAATAATGACCCCATTGTGACTCTAACAGTAAAAGAGCCCTCAAATGGCTATGAAGTTGACCATTTGTGCACCAAGGTTTTTATTTCGTTTTGTTAAATCCTCCAATGTACTATGTAGTTAGACCCCAACAAACTAGGTAAACAGATAAGGAAACCCCCTTTTAGGTAGGTAGTCCTCAAATAGGTAGATGTATTGCGTCCCATTACGTACGTAGACTTATTGGTCCCCCAAATGGTAGGTATCTAGGTTCCCTATTAAATAGACAGGTAATTCAAAAAAGGTTCTAAGTCTTGCCCAGGTAATTATAGACCAGTAAGTTTAACATCTGTTGTGGGAAAAATGTTTGAAGGGCTCATTAGGGACTATATACAGGAGTATGTTGACAAACACAATATTATTAGTGATTACCAGCATGGATTTACTAAGGAAAGAAGCTGTCAGACCAATCTGATTTCTTTTTATGAAGAGGCAGTAGAAGCTGGATAGCGGGCACCCTGTGGATATTGTGTTTTTAGACTTTGCAAAGGCGTTTGACACTGTCCGCATAAGCGTTTGTTGGGTTTTAAACTAAAATCCTTGGGTTAAGATAACAGGGGTTTTAATTGGATAAAAACTGGCTGCTGGATGTACTCAGAGAGTGGTGGGTAAATGAATCCTATCTGAGTGGTCCCCGGTTGGAGAGTGGTGTCCCGCAGGGCTCAGTATTGGGTCCCTCTTATTTAATGTATTATTAACATATAGTGGAAGGTATCAATAGCACGGTTTCGATTTTTGCAGATGACACCAAGCTATGTAGGGTAGTGCAATCTAGGGAAGATGCTCATAAATTGCAAGCCGACCTGGCCCCACTGAGTGCTTGGGCATCCACTTGCAAATGGGGTTAAATTGTGGAAAAATGTAAGGGTTTCGCATCTGGGGAGAAATAATATACAGGCATCAAAAATGTCCTAGGGGGAGAAAAACTTGGGAGAATCGCTTTTGAGAAAAGATCTGGGCGTTCTTGTAGATCATAAACTACAGAACAGCATGCAATGTCAATCAGCTGCCTCTAAGGCCAGTAAGATATTGGCGTGTATTAAAAGAGGCATGGACTCGCGGGACAAGGATGTCATTCTACCGCTGTACAAAGCATTGGTGCTGACCTCACCCTTTGAAAATGCTGTTCAGTTCTGGGCCCAGTTTATAGAAAGATGTAATAGGGGCAAGAGAGAGTACAAAGACGAGCAACCAAACTTATAAGGGGAATGGAGCATCTTAGTTATGAGGTGAGTTAGTAAAAATTGAACTTATTTAGTCCCTTTAGAAAAGACGGCTTCGGGGACATGATTATTTATATAAATTTTATAAATGGTCCCTACAAAAAGTATGGGGAAAAATTATTTCAGGTGAAGCCCCCTCAAAAGACAAAGGGGACATTCCCTTCGACTAGAAGGGAAAAAAAAATTTAATCTCCGAGGAGAAGAGCGTTCTTCACTGTAAGAACTGTAAAATCTGTGGAATAGCCTGCCTGAGGAGCTGGTCACGCAGGAACTGTAGAAGAGTTTCAAGAAAGGCTTAGATACCTACCTGGAACTAAAGAATATTAAAGCGTACGTAGCTAGGTAAAATTCTGGATCCGGGCCGGGGCGGCTCTGGGGGCAGATATAGGTCTATACTGGAGCAGGTTGGTTCTTGCCTTGTGGGTTTTGGGGCATTAACCAGTGGAGAGCCTGGGCTTTAAAATCCTTGTCTCTCTCCCTCACCCACATTTTCCCCACCCTTGGTTGAACTCGATGGACATGTGTCTTCTTTCAACCTACTAACTATGTAACTATGTAACTATGTAATTATAAAGGCATCCCCAATAAGTAGGAATACAGGTCCCTAGAATGTAGTTATATAGGTCCCCTGTTGATAGTGGGTAGGTATATAGGGCCCTTGTAGGTAAGTAGAAATACAGACCCCTCAGTCAGTATTTAGGTATAGTATAGAGGTCCCCCAGTAGGTATGTATACAAGCCACTAGTAGGTAGGTATATAAGCCCTCTGTCGATAGATATACAGGCCCCTTGTAGGTTGATATAGCCCCCAATAGGGAGGTATATAAGGTATATGCCCCTATAAGTAGATATAGCTCCCTGTAGGTAAATATATAGATCCCTGTAGGTAGATACATAGGGTCCCTGTAAGTAGATATATGCCCCCTGTAGGTAGATAAATATGCCCCCTGTAGGTAGGTATATGGCCCTTGTAGGTGGATCAATATGCGCCCTGTAGATAGATATATATTCCCCCTCTAGGTAGAGATATATTCCCCCTGTAGGTAGAGAAATGCCTCCTGTTGGTAGATATCTGTACCCTCTGTAGGCAGATATATATGCTCTGTGTAGGTAAAGATATTTGCCCACTGTAGGTAAAGATATATGCCCCTATAAGTAAATATATATGCCCTCTGTAGGTAGTTATATATGCCCCCTGTAGGTAGACATATATGCCCCCTGTATGAAGGTTTATACCCCCTGTAGGTAGAGGTATTCACCCTGTAGGTAGATATTTATGTTCCCTGTAGGTAGAGAAATATGCCCCCTATAGAAAGATATATGTGCCCTCTGTAGTTAGATAAATATGTCCACTATAGGTAAAGATATATGTTCCCTAAAGGTAAAGATATATATATGCCCCTTGTAGTTAAAGATATATGCCCCCTGCAGGTACATATATATGTCACCCTGTAGGTAGATATTTATGTCCTTGTAGTTAGAGATATGTGCCCTCTGTAGGTTAAAATATTTGCCCCCTTTAGGTAAAGATATATGCCCCCTATAGGTAAATGTATGTGCCACCTGTAGGTAGTTAATTATGCCCCCTCTAGGTAAAAATATATATTCCCCCTGTAGGTAAAAATATAAGCTCCCTATAGGTAGATATATGGCCCCTGTAGGTAAAGATATATGCCCTCTGTATGTTGATATATATGCCCCCTGTATGAAGGTTTATACCCCTGGTAGGCAGGTAGGTATATACCCCATGTAGGCAGAGATAATCACTCTGTAGGTAGATATATATATGACCCCTTGTAGTTAGACATATATTCCCCCTGTAGGTAAATATATATGCCCCCTGTAGGTAGAGCTATGCCTCCTGTAGGTAGAGATTTGCCCCCTGTATGCAAAGATATATGCCCCTTGTATGTAGTTAGGCAAGTGTAAAGGTAAACAAGAAAAAAAAAAAGATAAAATCCATTCCATGATTGTAAAACGTTAAGAAAAATGACTGGAGAAGGACTTGGGAATCTGGCTGGACAGTAAACTTAACTGTAGCAGCCAGTGTTAGGCAGCAGCTGCCAAGGCAAATAGGATCATGGGGTGTATTAAAAGGGGCATAGATGCACATGATGGGAACATTATTCTACCATTATACAAGTCACTGGTCAGACCACACATGGAATATTGTAGACAGTTCTGGGCACCAGTGCACAGGAAAGACATTGTGGAGCTTTAACAGGTTCCAAACCGAGCAACAAAAATAATAAAAGGATTGAGTGGACTACAATACCCAGAAAGATTAGCAAGATTGGGGTTATTTAGTTTAGAGAAAAGACGGCTTCAGGGGAACATAATAAATATGGTTAAATACATCAAAGGTCAATATAGAGATTTCTCCCAAGATCTATTTATACCCAGGATTGACTTTAGAACAAGTAGGCATCCTCTGCGTCTAGATGAAAGAAAGTTTCTGCATAGACATAGAAGGGAATCAGAGTTCAAATAGAGTCTGGGTGCACTTCTAGAGTGCAATAATATAGCAAGTTATAGTAACCAGGATTCTGTAAATAGGTCGTTGATCCAGGGATTTATTATGATTGCTAGACTGGAGTCAGGAAGGAATTTTCCCCTAAAAGACAATTGGCTTCTACCTCATGGGGGTTTTTGCCTTCTTCTGGATCAACAATATAGCACAATAGGCTGAACTGGATAGACGTCTGTCTTACAAACTATGGGCGACAGGTATGATTTTTGGCGTTAAGACCCCAACTTTTATGTGCATAACAATATATAGAATGCGCCTGATTTATGAACCCAAAAACAACAACAATTCCCCTAATAGATAATGGACCTTTATTGAATTAGCTTTGAAATTAAAAAACTAAGCCGATTTTAATAAAAAGGACCTTGCGCGCCTACATATGTGAATTTGCTCCTGGGCTGGTGGGAGGGCACCATTGTTTTTTCTGAGGAAATAGAGACCTATCATCAGTATATAACCCTTTGGGGACGTTATATTGATGACATTATCATAATCTGGACTGGTTCTAAAGATAATTTTGTTTCCTTTGTTTAGAAGTTAAATGTCAACAATTTGGGTCTTAAGTTCACATTTGATATCAATGCTGACCAAATCTGCTTCTCGGATCTTATGATTACAAGGGGTCCTGGTGGTAAAATAGTAACATTGGCCTTTAGGAAACCCACAGCAGGGAATAGTCTTTTGAGATGGGATAGTGCACATCCTTATCCACTCAGACGTGGGATTCCAAAAGGGCAGTATACCAGGATACGGCGGAATTGTTCCACCCTTCAGGCGTATAAAAAAGAGGCAGACTCCTTAACAAAAAAATAGTGATACTACTATGCTATCTTTTTCGGTATTGGAGGTAGTAACACCTAACCGTCGCCTGGGTGATTTTGAGACAAAGATTTTACAGAGAGAAACCTTCTGGATATATCAGTTACGAACTGTAAGACCAATTGGACTGAATGAAATGATATATTTTGCATAATTTATTTAATATCATGTAGTTGTATCAAAAAAATATAATTAAATTTTTTTTTTACTGTATTCCCCTTCCTGCCCTGGCTAAGGTTTATATATGTACTACTTAATTTTATGGTTAAGTAGTATTGTTTTCTGGTTCTTATTATGATGGTTTATTTTGTGTAGCTGATTACTGTTCTTATGTCTTGGGGGCTGTTTTTTTGGACTCCTGAACATCTTCTATCGTTGTGGTAACATGTTAGCTTGGAGAGCTGTGTTATAGACTGTTGTGCTGAGGACATTGCGGGTATATATGATCTTGCGCGAACTCGGTGGTTCTGCGCATGCGCATGTGGTCCGGTTGGTGCAGATGTTTTGGATAATTTCGTTCAAGCCCGCGCGATGTTTCTTTGGCGTCCGGATGTTTGCTACTGCACATGCATCCTAACATGCGGACAACTGCAGTGTTGTCTCCGTCATCGAGGGAGTCCACTTGGACATGCTGGCTCCTGAAATCAGAGGAGCTTAAGGCGTAACTCATAGAAGACTGGATAATATCTTGCCTTTTCTCTTTTTGTCCTCTATACTACATTGATTGACTAACTGTTGGTTGTATTTGGCTAATGATGTATTTGTTATTCTCTTGGACCAAATGGTTTTGTTATTGGATGGATTAACAGCTTTGACCATTTGACTAGTGTTGATCGATTTTTATCGACAAAGTTGAAATCGGCAAGGTTTTTATGGTGATCAAAATTTCCAGATCATGCGATAATTAAGGTTAAAATCTGAGCATCATCTATTAAGATCGCGCCTTTTTCGGCGCTTCCTGTAATTTTGGCGGCCAGCAAATCAGATTACAGAATAGAGCAGGGTGAGATGTGTGTGCGACGTCATGACTGGGATGTGTATGGTTGCGATTGGCTGGAAAAATCACATGACTCGTTTTACATAGAATAGCGTTTCCTGTTTCAGCCTCAGTGTCTCTCAGCGTCTCATAGGGATAGGACCTGCGCTCTGCCTGTGGCCAAACAGCTCAGCGAAATTAGTCTATTTCGCACGAGAACCTCTATTAAACTGTGATCCTCCAATTTAGTTATATTAGAGATTTGATAGATTTTAGTAGTAAGCTAGAGAAAATTAAAGCAGCATCTACCGCGTACAATTCACGCAGGGGAGCAAGGGGGGCCCCCGCGAGGCGAAAACACAGCAAGCTTTCTATCTATAAAAGAACACTGGATAAAGTTCACCAATACTTCAGTTTTTTTAAAAAAACATTAAAAAAAAAAAGGACATTGTAGTGGAATATCTTTATTATTAACAGTTTCTATTTGAACATATTTCCTGGATATATTGGGCAGCCTGAATTAAATGGATTTACAAATCATTTCTAGTAACTGCAGTCCTCTTTGGTTTAAGGTGCAAAACTCCACTTTAATTATCAGTATACATATCAGATATGTGTTCAATTTAATATTTACCCATTACAACACCTGTGACTGTTGATATATCCAACTTGCAGTTAAATTACAATTCCAGACAGATCTTGTAGTCAGCACAAGGTTGTTTGTTGCCAAAAATACCGTTATCCTACGAAAACATAACAGTACAGTTTTTTTGACTTTGCGCACCCACATTGTTCATTGACCGCAGCAGCCACGAAATCTATAAAACAGCAATTCAATATTCACCACAGGGTGAATTGAAAGGTGCAACAAAATACCGTGATCATAACGAAAACATAACATTTACGTGATTTTATTGACTTAGACTGCACCTCCCAGCATTGTTCCTTGTCGCAGCATCTACGTAACTTCTTAAACAGCAAAATCTATATTCACCACAGTGAATTGGGAAATGGTGCAAAAAATACCGTGTATCATACGAAAACATAACAGTTACGTTGTTGTATTGACTTTCTCACACCCAAGCATTGTTCATCTGACGCAGCATCCACGTAAATCTTAAAATAGCAACTCTATAATACACCACAGGTGAATTGAAAGGTCAAAAAATACCATTTATTATACCAAAACATAACATTTTACGTGTTTTTTTGACTTTTGCACACACCAGCAATGGTTCCATTGACCGCTGCATCCACGAAATCATAAAACCAGCAATTCTAGATTCAACCACAGGTGAAAATTGAAAGGTGCAAAAAAATACCCGTTTTTATACCATAACATAACAGTTACGAGTTTTTTGACTTTTGCACACCAGCATTGTTTTCATTGACGCCAGCATCTACGTAAATCTTAAAAACAGCAATTCTATATCACCACAGTGAATTGAAAGTGCAAAAAATACCGTGTATCATACGAAAACAATAACAGTACGTGTTTTTTGACTTTTGCACAACCCGGTTTGTTCATTGACGCACATCCACGTAAATCATTAAACAGTAATTCTATATCACACAGTGATTTGAAAAGGTGCAAAAAATACCGTGTACATACAAAATATAACAGTTACGTGTTTGACTTTTGACACCCCAGCATTGTTCAATGACGCAGCAAATCCACGTAAAACTTAAAACAGCAATTCTATATTCACCATAGGTGAAATTTGAAAGGAGCAAAAAAAACCGTTATATTATACAAAACATAACAGTTATGTGTTTTTTTGACTTTTGCACACCCACATTGTCATGACACAGCATCCACGTATATCTTAAAACAGCAATTCTATATTCACCCACAGGTGAATTGAAAAGGTTCAAAAATTACCAGTTTATTATACCAAACAATAACGATAAGGTGTTTTTTGACTTTTGCCCATCCAGATTTGTTGATAGAGACACCTTGCAGTTAAATTTGAATCCAGCAATTATTTTGTTTTGGATCAGAGGGATTTGAGAATATCTGTGATTTTGCCGTCTTTTAATAAGAGACTTCCAAAACTATTCCATACCTTCTCAAATTTTTATATTTCTGAACATGGAGCAAATGCAGGTGGTAACTAGCAAAGAAGGGGGGTAGCACATGGAGGAAGGGGTATTTTTGGGGAGACGAGAGAAGGTGCATCTTCCAGTGCTGGCGAAACACCATGCCAACGAATCGTCATTTGCAGGACCG
Organism: Phyllomedusa bahiana; assembly: GCA_025379985.1. NCBI lineage: Eukaryota > Metazoa > Chordata > Amphibia > Anura > Hylidae > Phyllomedusa > Phyllomedusa bahiana. Next base: position 16,608 of record JAODAL010016994.1, read on the forward strand.
TCAGGCCTGTCATCGCTGGTCAGGGCCCTGTGAATCTTAGTAACATACATCGTCGCCAATCTGGATCCTTCAGTGGGTTAATGCAACCTTGCATCAAGCAATCTTACCTCCTCGTCCCTCTGCAGTCACGGCCACAAATGCCATCAGCCTCATCAGCATCATGTCCAACATGATGCAGCCCAAATATCAACTCGTGTATACCCCACCACTGTAGGATAATCCATTGTCTGCGAGCTCTTTGAGGACAAAATAGCGGTGGGCGTCAGAAGGATGTTAAAAGATCAGAGGATGATTATCTGCTCTGACGCCCAGTTAACTGAGCCCATCAAGGAGGTGGAAGGAAAGCCGTCAATCGGCCAAAATCCGCGGTCCGGCACGCCTTGCATGCCCCCTGCTTGAGCCCGCAGCTTTCTGGATGCAGAAAGTCAGGCCGACCAAGGTCACCTGTGTTGAATGATGATGATAGACGACATTTGTGGATCCATGGTGGTCTTTTCAGCAGAATATGGCTTGCGAGCGCTTCGTCACTGGACGAGAGGAAACCGATGGGGTAAGTGTCAGTACGGGTCCCAGCCTCATAAAAGGAGAGGGCGGTCGCAGAAGTCCGCTGATAAGAATGCCGCCAGCCACGTGACGCAAACCCCGCTCGCTCGCTTATCGCTGTAAAAATGTCCAGGACCACTCAAGCCTGGGGCCTTCTTTGACCAAGCCTCTGATTCCACACCAGCAATGTCATATGCCGCCTTTTGCCGTAAACGATAAATAGAGCAAGAACCTTACGTGGTTACCACCACCAACCATGTCTAGTCACATGCAGCGAATGCATGCGATTGAAATCTGAGGGAACACTGGGCCAAAAAAGAGCCAGCCCGACGCCGGGCCTCCACCAATGTCACACCCTCTGACTTCTCCGCCTCCTCCTCCTCCCCACCACCAAGCGTTCCTCAGCTGCCATAGTCTCTCAGAGTCATGATCAGGGATCAGCCTGCCGCTCAGCCCCACCGTCGCCCGTGTTCCAACAGCACCACCAGAGACCCATCCTACCCCTTCTCCTTCCACCAGTTGACGACCTGCACGCCGCAACAGCGGCCAGTCCTGCACCAGCCTTCTGTCTTCCAGGTTGGGAGCAGAAGAAAACACTTATAACCCAAACCATCCCAAAGCCAAAAGCCGAATGTCGCATTGCCAGGCTTTTGGCCTTGAAATGTGCCCTTTTCCGTCTGGTGGACACAGATGGGAACCGCCACGTCATGGCCCTACGCCTGCCCTCCAATACCAGATGCCGATGCATGCATTTCTTTGCCAGAAAAGCCGTCCCTGCCCTGGCCAGCCACGTGTCATCTAAAATTTCAAGCGCGTTGTCTGCATCTGTGGTCAGAAAAGTCCATCTGACCACCGACAAAATGGACTAGTAAGCACGGCCAATTTAGAGCCGCTATATCGCTGTGACAAGCTCACAGGGTGAGCTGGGTGATGTCTCCTGGAGGTGACGTTGGCTCTCAGGCCGGCGCACGCTCATTCAACAACCGCAGGGATGGTGCAGGGCACTTTCCTCCCCCAAGGTCCTCCCTGTGGCATCACGAGCCCAGAACACCAGGCCGATGTTGAAATTAAATCTGCCGTGGCGACCGTCCACACACAGGTCAGGACAGTGACGGCTTCTAAGCACGAGACGAGGCCTGAGCTGGGGTGACAAGAACCTTGTGGCCAGGCAAGGTGTGTGCGAATAACGGGCGAAAACTGCTGGCCGCCCTTAAGATCGTAAATAAAAAAAAAGCCCCTGGAGCACATCCCCTTGCCTGGCACTTGTCATGAACCTTGTCCTCCAGAATTTCCTAAAGAGCAACCCTCCACCCGGGTCTGGGCCTGCCTGCTGAAGAAGCCTCGAGTCTGAGTCGCAACACCCCGCCGTACGCACCCTCTTCGTCCCAAGACCCGCCTGGCTGCGTTTGCAGCGACAGCTTCGGCCTCCCCCGACACCGTCTCATTGTTTTGACTGGCAACACGCTGGAATTCCATCCACCTCCAACATGCTCCAGCAATTGTGGCAGCAGCGCAATGCCATTACGCATACGAAGTGAACCCATGCCTGACAAGCAGCGGTGCGACCCGGGGTGTTGAACACCGAGAGTGGAGGCAGTGAAAGAGCTCTGCACCACCAATAGCCAGATTTGAAGAAGCCCCACCAAAATGGACCGTGCCGACAATGCCCTTGTCAGCATGAGCATTGGGAGATCTTAGTTCTGGCACGATCTTGGACACTCTGAAACACCAGGACCCTCCCGCCAGCGACGGAGGAGGAAGACGGGGCACCGTGTCCCGCATCAGTGTCCTTTCTCTCCGTCAAATCCACAGGCCCGACAGATTCACAAAATCATCGGCTCCTTCATTAGCATGGTTTCGGGTCCCAGAGCTAGTGCAAGGTGGCGCATCAGCTCTCAGGTGCAACATCTCAGTGCAGAGTCATGGCAGTGATTGAAGCTGTGCCGAGGCAGCGGAGAGGAGAGGAGGATGGTATTCCTAGACAACCACCGCTGTTAACCGATGTCCCTACCTTGGAAAGAGGTTGGCGCGAAATGAGGCGGAGGAGTGAAGATTAGACGATCAGTTTGCTAGTGCCCCACGACCCAGAGGCTTGGAAATCAAGCTCCACTCCTCACATGAGTGCATGGATGCTCCATCTTCCTCCAACATGAAATCCCTCGCAATAAGGCCACAAAATTAACGAACATTACTGGGTGGCCACCCTCCTGGATCCCCGGACAAAACAAAACTCAGCACTTTCCTTCCACCCACCCAAGAAAGATAGTAAAATCGCAGGAAATGTAGACCTTGCTGATTGAACAACTGGAGACATCTATAGCGTCTGATACACGTTCACCAAATGTCAGGGGGAAAACAACATCAGTGAGTGACAGCAGTAGAGTGGCCAAGTTAGGATAGCGGCAGCAGCAGGCAAGGTGGCAGAAGCCTAATGGGTGCCCTCTGGCAATCTTTGTTTACCACCTCACCAACGCATGCAATGCAGGGCACACATCCAACACACAGAGATCAGCTTAAGATCAGGGTGCACGACTATCGGCGTCTCAACACCGATGTTTTTGCATGTGTTCCGGACCCAATAGACTTCTGGGTATCCAAAATGGACGAATTGCCCGAGCTGGCTCGTCACGCCATAGAGGTGTTGTCTTGCCAAGCAGCCAGCGTCATATCTGAGCGGACCTTCAGCACAGCTGGAGGAGTCATTACAGACAAACACATCCGGCTTTCCACAGATAATGTGGTTTCGTTTGACTTTCTCAAGATGAATCAGGCATGTATCTCTGATGATGTTGTGGCCCCAATTCCCGAGGTCACCGTTTAAAGGTTGCCAGTTCTACTTCACTTTCCCTTTTAAAACAGAAATGGTCCTCTTAAAAACTTTTTTTAAAATGAAATTTTTTTACTGCAATTTTTTTTCTCTTTTCCCAACAGTTTCATTTTGCTGGTTTTGCTGTGAGGAGACTGTAAAAACAGCAAGGTTTCATGACAAACCGTATTCCATTTACTCACTTTTTCTTAAGAAGTTTTCCCATTGTCAATGGTTTTGAGGTCTGTTGCTGTGAGATACAGCAATAATCATGGTCCTTTGGAACAGAAATGTGACTTCTAAGTTTGGGATTATTCCTTACAATTTTTAATAGTGGCTGAGAAGTCATATTTATAATTTTTTGGGGTCATGTTGCTGTGAGATACAGATATAATTTTGGTCCTTTGGAACAGAAATGTGGCTTCTAAGTGGCATTTCCCCTCACAATTTTTAATAGTGGCTGAGAAGTCATATTTAGAATTTTTTGGGGTCATGTAGCTGTGAGACACAGCAATAATCATGGTCCTTTGTAACAGAAATGTGCTTCTAAGTGGTATTTCTCCCTCACAATTTTAACAGTGGCTGAGAAGTCATTTTATAATTTTTGGGTCATGCTGCTTTGAAATGCCGCAATACTACAGGGCCTATTATAAAAAAAAATGTTGTTTCTAACAGACATTGTTCTTCACAATTGACCAAGTGGCTCAAGGGTCATGCTTTGAATTTTTGGGGGCATTTTGCTGTGACATGCAGCTATACTACAGGTCCTAATTTTAAAAAATGTTGTTTCTAACAGACATTTGTCTTCACAATTGACCAAAGTGGCTCAAGGGTCATGCTTTGAATTTTTTGGGGGGATTTTGCTGTGACATGCGCTATATTACAGGTCCTATTCTAAAAAATGTTTCTAACAGACATTTGTTCTTCACAATTGTCAAAAGGGCTCAAGGGTGATGGTGCTGTCAGAAACAGGAATAGGTAGGACACTGTTAATGGCACATATTGCAAAATGACTTGTTTTTGCAAGATCTTTTAAAATACTATCAATCCTGTATTGAGACAACCCCTTTAAAAACAATGAAAAAAAGAGAAACAAAAAACATGGTGGGATTCCCTCCTTTTTAAAAATGTGTTTTCTAGAATTAAAGTACTAAAAAACTTGCATGTACAAAATAGCTGTTAAAAAATTCCTCTGAATTGTACAAGGGAGGTACAGGAAAACTTGACCAGATGTAGGTTATTCAGAGGAATGGAGTATGGAGGGACGGACGAGAACAAAGTACAGAGACCATTTCCTCCAGCACGTTGATAAAATGAGAAAAAGACTGCCAAGATAAAGGGCACCTGGGTGTAACAGGCGCGTTAACCACCAGTATGTCCAAGTGAAGCTCAATTGGTCCACACTCATACGGAGGGGCAAGCGCTACCCAGGTATTGACTGTGTACAGAGGAAGGCTGGAGTTTTCACACTTCCCCTTCCGCACTCGCTTCAGCACGACAGTTATTCGTTGCTGCATCATAGGGCATTTTAACCTGCGTGTTAATAGATGACGGACGCCAGCCTGCGCTTTCACCGCACCACTGTAACTCTGGCCCGGTCATGCTGTGGCCCAGGACAGGTTTTAGTTCAATGTCCCGTGAAACAAAAAGGTGGTTGAAAGAAACCTTTTTCCGGCAATTTTTAAATGTGGGGGTCATGCAGGTTTGGGGCTCATGCTGTGGCCCAGGACAGGTAAAGACAAAGTCCAGTTCAACTAAAATGGTGGTTGAAAGACTCCTTTTTCCGGCACTTTTTAAGTGTGGGGGTCATGCAGGTTTGGGGCTCATGCTGCGTTCCAGGACAGGGATATTCAATGTCCAGTTCAAGTAACATGATGGTTCAAATCATACTGCCTTCTGGCACTTTTTAATTTGTGGGGATGCAGGTTAAGGGTCAGGCTCTGGTACAAGACAGGGATAGTAAATGGTCTGTGACTTTTTTTCTGTGACTTTTTTAACCTAAGTGTGTTGCCTAAGATGTAGCACGTATCCATTTGATGTTGTGGATGTTAAATTTGCTTCCCCAGCCTTGTTTGGGTGTAATAAAAAAGGGTGTTGTTGATTCCCATAAAACTTTAATGGTCATGCGCTTTAAACGATGCTCAAAACAAAAAACCCTTTTTCGATAGGGCCGACTATCGACATCGTTTCATCTCGATGGGCCAACGAAAAACGCTAAAACTACAAATTAAAAACCTTACTTTTTTTCCCCTAAATTAAATAATAGGGCTTTTGGGCCAAAGCAGTGCACGGGGCCCAACCCAAAAGCACAGGGACCCCCCAAAACCAAGGTCATGTCTACAACCACACTCAAATAGGAGTCAATAGTAAAGACAAACAGCTCACCTCTTTAGGCACACCATAGATCACTGGTTGAGGCTTGGATACTGAGGTATAAGCACGGATCCAGGCGCCACCCTTGTGCGATTCAATATGCAAACAGAAAATGAACCAGCTAGTTACCTCGTTCCAAAATAGAAACACGCCAGGCCGTCTTTAAAAGTATTCCTTCTTTTATTGATCCAAAAAATGTTAAAACGATGCATGACAAATGCCTGATTTCCTCCGTTTATGCGAGAGACCCAGAGGGCTAGTTAAGTCATGCCGGTCTGCTAACCGGCATGACTTAACTAGCCCTGTGGGTCTCTCGCATAAACGGAGGAAATCAGGCATTTGTCATGCATCGTTTTTAACATTTGTTGGATCAATAAAAGAAGGAATACTTTTAAAGAAGCCCTGGCGTGTTTCTATTTTGGAACGAGGTAACTAGCTGGTTCATTTTCTGTTTGCACACTCAAATAGGACACCACATCAGGGTACATCTCTGGTCATCCTCAAGCGCACCCAATGATGACCAGTTTCCTCCAATAGACAAGTGGCAAAACAGTTGCTGCCTCCATTTTGGCTGTGCAGCCACCTATCAATTCAGGAAATTTCTCATCAAAAAAGAGTATAGCTGGGACCCTCATGCCCTGAAAATATGGAGGTCTGCAAAGACACTAACCGAGGTAAGAGTGTTAAGAGTAGGTCCCCAGGCTACCTGGCTGTTGGAGGATAGGCCCTCACAGTTGGGATAAAAAAAATGTGCGCTATGAGCCTCATATTTTAAATTTTTAAACCTTTGTGCAAAAAGCACTTTAAATAATTCATATTTATGTCTTGCTATTTTTTTCTGCGGAGCTGCTGGTTCATTTATGTGTGTTTGTAGATTGCAGCAACTGAACTATTTTGCAAAGATGTATTTATATAAAAATATCTTATACAAATACATACAAATAGCTATAAGACATATTAAAGGGAAAAATTTTATAGTTATTCTTACTAAAAAACACATTTTAAACAAATATTCCATCCCCCGACTGCCGGACCCCCTTCTTAGGGGGGTAAAGGGGCAACTGACTGCTTTTCCAAAATGGGGCAGCCGAATATTTGTACTGCACATTTTGGTTTTGTGAGTGTGTGGGGCTCAGTGGAAGATTTTTTTTCCTTTAGTAAATCCACAGCACACATTGTCTTGAATTTAAAAATTTCCCATTTTTTACGCAAACATAAATTAACAGGTATAGTAACTCTACATGGTGTAACAAACAAGTGAGATACTGAAAAGGGCATGTTGTAGGTCCAGATATATGTTGAGGGCATGGCCCGGGGGATTTTCCAGCACTCGGGGCAGGTTAGTATGAGGGGCTCGGGTTAGCATGAAACCCCGAAAAGGAGCATAGGAGGATCAGGGCACCTAGGGCTAAAGTGAATGGGACGTGACTCATGCTCTGACATCACAATTATCAAGCTCCAAAGTAGTCTCCATTTTTTAATTATTTGTAGTAAGTTTTTTGGTTTGTAATCTTGGGACCCCTTTTACTAAGTTCCTCTGCGCCAGCACAGGGGAGTAAATCATTAAAAACACCGTAAAAAATAAAACTGGGGTAAATTGGTTGAGTCAACAAAGACAGTCTTACTGTAAAAAAAGATTTGAAGAATTAGGCTCAATTTCTTTAACATACAAAGTAGTTAAGACTGGAATCATAAGTTTGTCCTAGACAAGACAAGATGGAGAAGGATTTATTTTTATTGGCAGATCATCAAATTTTATTGGCTAGTTCTGACTTCTCCATGGTTATCTTTCCTAAATTTCCCTTACGGTTACCCCGGCCAGTTTTTTTAGGGTTTTGCGACGGTTTTCGGTTTTGAAACCATCTGCAAACCGGCTGACAAACTTTTTTAAGGCCTTATGGGGAAAAACCCTGCACGTCCCAAAAAGATTGAAAATGTTTTTTCTCCCGCCAGTTTTTTAGGGGACATGAAAAATTTCAAACGAAGGAGGGGGTTTTTTTTCCCAAAACCCCGAAAAAAAAAAACTTTCCCCCTGTGGCTGTGTCTGGCCCCCAAAAAGGCAAATACCGGTTTTGGTTAAACCCACCAGTATTTGCCTGTGCCCCTGGGGACTCTTTTAACTTTTAAAAACCCCTTTAACCCTTTTGCAGAGATAATGGTTGAATTTAAAAATTAAAACACATGAAATCATTTACTATTATTTTATAGTAAAGGACCAAGGACCTGCATTGCTGTAAGTGAGGATAAAGGCCTTCGAGAACAAATTAATAAAGTGATCCTTTAACACTACTCTCAGTATTTGCCATTGAATCCAGTCTTTTGACTTCCACACAATGGACCTCATTTTTAAAAACCATCTAACAGTAAGACTGTCTTTGTTACAAAAAACAGATTAGCTTTCATTTTTCCACAGGATATAAAGTCTGAGTTCTGTTTTTGTTCTAAACAACCAGCGTTTTTTCTATTTGACATTTTAATAAATGAAAATCTTTAATTATTAAATTTATTATGTGTATTAGATTGGCCATAAAAGTGCTTTTAGTCTTGTTTATCAACTTATTGCGCCAAAGTTTTGGCGCTTTTTTAGTGTATGGCATTACACACTAAACCATGCTCCTTTGTTGTTAAAACGCACCTCTTTTACAGAGGACACAGAAGTGTCTAGAAACTTTAAAACACATAATAAATGTGACATAAAGCACGTATTCCAGTAATTTGGGCACAAATTGGACCAGAATTCTGGCACTATTGCCTTAATAAATGTACCCAAGTTTGTTTCCATTAACCCTGTCACACCATGGGTGCTGCTTCACAAGCAGGCACTGTGTTCTGAAATCTCTACTCGGAGAAAACAGGAATAAACAGCCTTGGAAGGTGAATTACAACAGGACAAGGATCTTTATACAGTAGCTATTTTATAAAAAAAAAATCATTGAATAAAATTTCCAGCTGACAAGCATTGCCTTGTGGCTTTAGTTTGCATGCCCAGCTTTAGTTTTGCCTCATTGGTTTCATCTGAGGCTCGGCTAACTGACTTTACACCACACTATAGCAATTTAAGGAATTAATCTAACTGTAAGAGACAAAGTTTCCAGCAAGTTAAGCCTATGATCACACCAAGTTTAGGTAAATATGTGTGGGGTACTGCCAGGAAAGCTCCCAGAGCATAATGTTAAAGTACTGTAGCCACGAGCACCTAATGATCCGATGAAAGACAACAAGAGACGGCAAAGTCACCCATAGTCCTCTGTTAGGCAGATACAAGACATACTTTTTTAATGTATATGAGACCATACAGTGAACCACTGCAAAAAAGTATATAATGCAGCATACTGTACTTTTTTTATTATTATGGCCAATGACTGTTATTTGCCATTGTAAGTTATCTGTTGGCAGTATATACTCTTGTCATAAACTAGACCTCCAACATATAGAAGAAATATAATGTGAACATTACCCTACATACACATTAAGGGGGACATGTATGAAAACTTACTTGGTCTAACACTTTCTTTGTTGCCCATAGCAACCAATCAGAGCTCCCCTTTCATTTTTTGAGGGCACTCTGATTGGTTGCTATGGGCAACAAGGAAAGTCTTAGACCTAGACAGTTTTCATACAAGTTTGGGCCCCAGATGTGTAAAACTTTCCTGCACCATTTTCTAAAATTGAAATTAACCTTTTTGGAAATTTACTAAGGGGCCGCTCTTGAGCCAAATACAAACCTCCTATTGTATCCTGTGATTCCCAAGAAGGCTCTAACTTGTTTCTCAGAAACTGGTTGAGGCCAATGTCCAATAGCCTTAATTTTGTCAGCTTGGGGTTTGATGACACCTCGCACAATATCGTACCCAAGATAGCAAGCCTCCTCTAGCCCTATCACACACTTTTCGGGATTTGTGGTTTCCTGCTTCCCCTATTGAGTCCAGGACTTCCAGTCTACACTATATATCACCACATCATCCAGATAGGCAGCTGCATATTCTTTATGGGGCTGCAGTATAAGGTCCATCAATAAGTTTTTTCCTTCAAATCATCTGTGAGCTGAACTTGTCAATAGTCTTTGATAAAATCTAGTGTCGTTATATATCTAGCAGGTCCCAAACTCTCAATCAATTCACTGACCCTGGGCATGGGATACACACCGAACTTCAATATTCCCTTTAATTTATAAAATCATTGCAAAACCACAGACTGCCATAAGGTTTGTGGATGATCACTGTGGAACTTGACTTCTCTGTTAACCCCAGAGCTAACATTGTTTAAACATCTTCTGAGATTACTTGTCTCTGGGATTTTGGCACTCGATAAGGTCTTACCTGTACTTTCTGACCTGGCTCAGTAACAACGTCATATTTAATTACCCCAGTTTGGCTCGGCATCTCTGAGAAGATCTGTCATTTCTTTTGTAAGAACTCCCGAACTTCTTACCACTGGGCCTCTGACAAGACCTCTGAGATAGGAACAGGTAATGACTCTTTGTTTAGTGGCCCCCTAAGCTCCCTTTCAGTCGTAAGACTTTAACATTCCTATCAGGGGTTGATGAGGTTAACATCGTAGGTTTGGTAGGGTTTCCTTTTAACTGGCTGGAACACATTATAGTCTACCTCATTAACCCTTTCGTGTAGGGACCTTGCCATTTTTCCAGAAACTTACTCTTGACCATCGTACTAGTACAAGCACTCTGTCATCTGGCTGAAAGATTCTGACCTTTACCGACCTGCTTTAAACCCTGGCTTGTATTTCATGGACCTGTTGCATTCTGTTTCTGACAATTATCATCACTGCCGCGATTCTATCCTACATCTCTGCAATGTGCTCAATGACGCTTTTTTACGGTGTATTTTCCTGTTCTCAGGTCTCTTTGGCTATGTCCAGGAGTCCTCTGAGAAGTCTACTATACAGGAGCTTGAATGGGGAGCACCCAGTGGATACTTGTGGAACTTCTCATATTGAGAACATCAAGTATGGTAGTAGGTGGTTCTAGACCATCTCACCACTTTTTTGAGCATCCTTTTCAGGGTTTTATGAAATCTTTCTACCAGTCCGTCAGTCTGATTTTTAAGAACCTGAATAGCTCCTTGATCACCTTGGACATGTAGGGAGTGCTGTGGTTAGTTAGAATCTCCTTAGGAATCTCTGTTCAGGTGAACATGTGGAACAGCTCCATCGCTGTTTATTTTGAGGAGGTAGTTCTAAAAGGGATGGACACTGGATAGCAAGTGGCATATTTTAGGAACACCAAGATGTATTGATGTCCTCTGGCCAACTTAGGAAGGGGCCCAATGAGATTCATACCGATCCATTCAAAGGAAACTTCAATGAACAGTAGCGAAATTAGCCTTCTCCAGAAATGTGATCTAGGTGCATTAATTTGGCACTCCAGGCAGGATTGACAAAATTCCTCTACTGCTTTAAAAATACACAGCCAGAAGATGTTCCGATCCACCCACTCTTTGGTTTTCTCACTCATAAGTGTCCTCACAGCACATGGGAATGAGTTCATTCCAATATCATGCGAACAAGGGACTATGGTATCACCAACTACTTAACCACCTAAGTTGCCGTGTCTTTCCCCCTGTAAAACAAATCATTATATACCACAAAATTAGGGTATCTCTACCCCGTACCTGGTTCCCGGGGTCTACCATTAATAACCTTTAATATCTTCCAAGCGTTTACCACGTTAGGGTCCCTCAGCTGTTCCGTACCAAAATTTCCCCTCAATACTGGCAAGGAGGAGAACTCTAGCTCAGAAGGGGTTTCGTTCAACTCCTCAGTCAGGACTGCTAATGGAAAACTATCTGATTCCCCCTGTACCAGCTTGAAAGCATCAATGATTTCAGATACCTTATCTACAGACTTTAAAACAACATACACATTAGTCGGTTTATTTCCCCACATATCCCAAAACAAGCTAAAGTCACAGCCAATAATAGCACTCTGAGACAAGCTCACAAGAACAGCCACTTCATGTCATGCAGCTTCACAGGGATTCTGCACTGTAAGCATGGCAGTGGGGTAGTCTTAAGTGTCACCATGAATGCAGACTACACCTATGTCATTGGTGAACTGCAAACAGGCCTTGCGTTCCCTGCAGGATTTTAATCCATGATGGTGTAGTGTGTTACTATGATAATCTTTGAGAATGTGGTCCCAGCTCTATTCAGGTAATTGATCAGGTCCTCCTCTGTAGTTCTGGGCTGATTCCTGACCTTTCTCAGAATCATCCTTACCCCATGAGGTGAGATCTTGCACGAATCCCCAGACTGAGGAGGATTGACAGTCAACTTGTGTTTCTTCCATTTTCTAACAATTGCACCAAAAGTTGTTGCCTTCTTATCAAGCTGCTTGCTTATTGTCCTGTAACCCATTGCAGCCTTATGCAGGTCTACAATTTCATCTCTGGTGTCCTTAGACAGCTCTTTACTCTTGAGCATTTTGGAGAGGTTGGAGTGTGATTGATTCTGTCTTTTAAAGTTTCTGTTATACAGGTAACAAGTTCAAATATGTACAATTAATACAGGTAATGAGTGCAGAGTAGGAGGACTACGTGAAGAGCCAGAATTCTTGCTGTTTAGTAGGTGATCAAATACTTATTTCATGCAATTTTTTTAGATTCTGCCTCTGCCTCTGCCTCTTACAGTTGTACCTAAGATAAAAATTACAGACATCTCTATTCTTCGTTGGTGGGAAAACTTGCAAAATTTCCAGTGTATCAAACACTTATTTTCCCCACTGTATGTAAACTAATATGTATAATTGTGTGGTGTAAGGTAAATTTAGCAAGGTTCATATAGGTCAGACGATCTGGAACCACTCCTGATGGAAAGCCAGATGCAAGCATGCATTGCACCTGATATCCTATTGTACATTGTGCCACATAGGCTGAAATGGGACAGGGTGCCAGACCTGTGGACAATCCAGAATATTCTATCAATACGTATGTCCAACTATTATTCAGATAATTTAGCAGACAGCCTTTTCATACTAGGCTCTCAGGAACCGAGTATGAGTAATCCAATATTTTCATCCACAGTTTTCCAAGTGTATGGCTTTACAGTCAATGTAACATTTCAAGCGTTATGCAGCACAATGTTTGAAATATTAGGGTATGTTCCCACAGCGTAATGTGGGTCCGCACTTCGGCGCATAATTGCGCTTCAAAACACCCGAAGTACAGACCAACATGACAGTAATTCATAGCTTTCATTGAGAGCTATGATTACCTGCTCTTTTGCCCAGTGCAAAATACGTACCTGGGGAAAGAACTGACATGTCAATTCTTCCCGTCGATTACGCCGATTACGATGAATGACAGTCAATGACAGTCAACGCGCCGGTATGTTCATAGCCTATAATTGTGTGAACATACCCTTACATTGATTGTAAAGCCATACACTTGGAAAACTATGGATCAAAATATTTGATATTGAAAGTAACTAAAATAAGTTGGATAATAATTAGCATTTGTGTGACTGATTGGACAATACAGTATAGCCATTATCTGGAGTGGTTGCAGTGCTGCAAAAGCAACATTTTTTGACCTGGCCGAACGGTGCTAGAGGGCAACTGAACCGAATCACTGGACATATTCTTAGGTATGCTACACACCAGATTCAAGATTTAAACAGCATCTTAGTATCACATTCGGCATAGATAACTATGTCTTGGCTGCCTATTATTTTGTGTTGTCTTTATTACGGGTTTTATTGTTATATGTTTAATATTTGTATCATATTTTTTATTGACGCCTGATAATCTTTGTTAGTTTGACACCAATGAAGTCCTTCCTACCCATGTCATATAAATTGGATAGCGGGTCAGCAATGGCATGATTAGATGAAGGCTATTCTGAACATTTGATAGGTTCTTATCATCTTTACAACCAGTTACACAGAACTGAAGATGATATCAATGTAACTAACATGAATTGTTTTATAGTTCCAGAATCTGTGTTGGAATCATCTGAAAAGTAAATTCAGTTTTACTATAAACCTTCTGCTTACTCATTGATAAAAACCTTTTTTTAACTGATTCTATTTTATAAATAGGTTTCCAAGGTTTTTATATAAAAGAAGTCTAAACAGCCCTGTGCAGTAGAAATTTTGATGGAGTACAAATTTGTTCTCAATATTGTCTTGGCATTGAGAATTACAAGTCAGACAACAAATTCTATAAACAACACACATATAAAGGTATATGACACTGTTAGAGAGTGCAGATAACATTATCCTTAGCAATGTCAGGTATGTGCAATGTCAGTATAATAGAGTCACAAACATCTATGAGACAATATTCTTTTGATTCCTTTTTCTTGTTGGTTATACCAAGAGTGATGTAATTTTTTTATAACTTGATCACCCACTCCATCTCCTGGAAGATAACGTGCCACATGTTGAGAAATCAAACCTACACCCTCTGCATTTATGTATATATATATATTTTATAAATATTATATATATTATATAATATATATATATATATATATAAAATATATATATATGTATAAAAAATATAAATATATGTATATATAAACATATATATATATATATTTATTTGCCTCCTTACGTTTCAACAGTTGTAACTTTTTTACTTTTTCAATGACATAGTTGTATGAGGCCTCATTTTAGACGAGTTGCACTTTATGGGGGAATAGTTTAAGTTCACTAAATACTTGCAGAATTTTTTTTCAATTTTTTTTTTCAATTTTTTAGTTTTATTACTTTTTTTTACACCATTAACATTTAACATTTAATAACTAGTTAGATTAATTCTACAGGTTGTTGCGGTCATGTAGATACCTAATATGTGTAGGTTTTTTTGTGTGTGTAATATTTGCACAATTATTTTTTATTAAATATTTATTTTTATTTTATTATTAATTTTAGTTTTTTACACTGTTTATGTGTTTTATTTTTTTTAATTCCTATGAAGGGATAACTGTGTTACATTTTTTTTTTTACACTTAGTAATGTATTAGCATATTTATATATGCTAATACATTATAATCTGTGTCAGTCTGAAACAGGCAGTGATCAGGACAGCTCACCGTCTGCCCTTATCACTGGCTTGTTACACAGACAGCCCTGGGGATACTCTAGGTCCCCAAGGCTGACTGTGCAGCCAGTCCCTGGGCTCTGTCGGGTCAACGGGTGTTCTGATCAACCGACAGAGCAGAGAAAACCCTTCGATTGCGCTGCAGTGATTATCTGCGGCAATCAAAGGATTAAAGTTATAGTGTCTAGGATTCTGGAGAAGGGGTCGTTGATCCAGGGATTTTTCTGTTTTCCAGATTGGAGTCGGGAAGGAATTTTTTCCCTAAATGGGGGACATTGGCTTCTACCTCATTGTATTTAATGCTTCCTCTGGTCACACCTTAGCACACAGGCTGAACTGGATGAATTTGTCTTTTTTCGGCCTTACTCTACTAAAAACTTAAAGCACCGGGGGGGAAAGTTCCCCGCTCCCCGGTGCTCACAGAGGCTGCGCTGGGATCAGGGCTGTGTAGTACAGCCCCATTCTCAGCGCTGCTGTGGCGCCGGGAGCCGCAAACTCCGATGCCTGCAGTGACGCCAAAAGACGTCGCTGTAGACGAACGACCTGAAATGCCCGACGTCAAAAGACTGTGGCGGTCGCTAAGAAGTTAAAGATCTAGCAAAAACAAGTCACTTTGCAATTTATGTCCGATAACAGTGTCCTACCTATTCCTAGATATCCCCTCTTGTATGGGCTGCACCAGCTAATAAAGTCGATATGGCTACAGACCTGTTTGATCTCTCCTGATAGGCTGCCAGCACTGGTCGCTATAACTACAAACCCGGTGTGCTCAGCAGCTGCAGGCCAGTAGTAACAAGTAGAAGTTAGTAAAGCCAGTAAACACGCCCTTAAATTAAAAAATGAAACTGAGTAAACAGGACTGATGTAAGATGAATCGATGTAGTGAGACAACCCCTTTAATTTACAACATTAAATACCCATTTTTACCTGCACATACTATACTTTACCAATTGCTTTAACAGAGCCTTTTCTTTTCTTCTGAGCCTTCTCCAACATGTGTGAGAAATAATAGCAATAATTCTTTTTTTCAGATTGTCAGATCGAGTTCTTTGCCATGAGGTGCCATGTTGGACTTCCAGTGGCCAGTATGAGAGAGTATGAAAGCCATAGCACAAAATTTAACACATCTGCTCCCCATTCACATCCGAAAAGTTGTAACACTAACAAGTCACAAGACACAGTGGAAGAAAAATGGCAAATTGGGCATGATTTATCCATTTTCACTTAGGGGTGTACTCACTTTTGTTGCCAGCAGTTTAGATATTAATGGCTGTGTCTTCAATTATTTTAGGGCACATCAAATTTACACCATTGTACAAACTGAACACTGACGACTTTTCATTGTATCAAAGTCCCATATTTTCAGTGATGTCCCATGAATACACCTACCTTTCTACTTAATGAGGCTACCTACCATTTTAAGATGGGTGGCTACGTACCTAACTGTCTAGTTGGGGTCTACATATCTGCCAATTTCTTTTTAGGCTGTGCGTACCTACAAAATGTGGACACAAAACAAGACTTAAACTAGGGGCACAAACAGGAGCCGCAAAGCTCTTACTGCAAGGGCGACAAGAGGGTCATTATTACTATTTGGGGTGCTATTTATGGGGACTTTGGACTGAGGTGGAAATAGGTAAAGAGGAGCCTATAATGATTCTGTGGTAAATTCTGCAGAGACTAGTTGTGGCCTAGTTATCATGGCAGTTTGGACCGGATGGAGAAGGAGAGGGGAAAAGAACGACTCCAGTCAGAGAAGACATCTCCTGTGAGTCCTTGGATGCAAGTGAATATTTTGCTTCTGTGTTGGATCAGTGCTGCATTGTGACTCCGACCTGTGCTGGTGTTTGACGACTTTATATGTTCTCTATTTGGTGGTATTTTTGGTTATTTTGGCGATTATATGGTAGTAACGTGTACTTGTCCTTTATCATAAAGTAGATGCACACTTGTCCCTGACTCTGTGATTAGGAGATTTTATGCACCACTTTTACTTTCTTGCTTGTGACAATAATGTTGTTTATTTTAGAAAGTGGTGAGGTGTGTGACCAAAGGAAAATTTAGAAGTTGTATGTGGGCTGGTGGGGGTTTTGTGACAGGGCTGCTTTTTAGACCCTGACTGTAATCCATTCTAATGAAGCAATGTAAATTTTAATGTAAGCTACATATAACTTTGATCCCTTATTAAGGTGGGATAGTTTAGGCCTTAAAGTGAACCTGTCAGATGTTTTTTGCTGCAATATCCGCTACCCTTGGTTGAACTTGATGGACATAAATCTTTTTTTAACGGTACTAGCTATGTGGCTATGAAACTGTGCAGTGTGATAAAATTACTACATCACATTGAATGCACTGCTTACTTGTGCAATGACAGTGGGACAAGAAGCCTACGGCTCCCTCATCTGCCATAGTTTTCAGTTGTATGTGCTTAAAGTTCAGAAGACTTGCCAGTGTTCATGGGCTAACCACCCAGTCCGGGCTTGGTTTGAAGCAACCGTTACTTTATTTGGGGCACAAGCACAAGTCCCAATGAAAAATGTGTACAAATAGCCCACACCTACTATGTGCCATTTGTTTTACGGATGTCTCCCTACATGCTGAGTGTTTTTTTTTTCCCTATGCACCATGGTCCTGGTATGGCTGATACCTATGCACCCCTAAAGCCAGGACCAACCATCCTTATTGCTACTGCATAACATTTGTCCCTACTCTATGTTAATTATAATAGTCTTTTTCAGCATTTTCTTCTAGGAAAAGACTTTCAGCAAATATAACTGGATGCGCCACACTCTATAAAACAGACTGCTATTATACAAACACATTTTTGTTAGATAAGAAAAATCTTGCTTTCATTAGTACAGTACACTGAATGTGATATTGAGTTTACATACTCAGAGGAGCAGATGGTGATGTGACTGGAAGAAAACCAACCACAAATATACAAATAAGAGAACTATCCGTCTCATCGCTTGTTTGATAGTAAGCAATGTATTTGATTGCATTCTACCTATAATAATGTTGATGGCAAACTGAGTCATAAAATAAATCTAAAGAAATACAAACAAGCAATCTACACAGTTCATAGTCTGCTGGAATGAATTGATCCTACTATTTTCCCTACAGGACAGAGAATAAAGCTATTCTGAGTAATTCTTATATTTGCAATCATTTCCAGGTGTAAGGCAATGCCCCTGTAGTGCAATTCATCTACATTTACCATACTGCTTATCACCTAACCTCTGCTTCAAAGAGAATAGAAGTCAATGCTGTAAGTGAATATGAATGAGGTCCCTTAAAATAATGACATCAGGAATGTGATTACATCCATCTGCCATGTTACAAAAATACCTGATTGCTTAGAGAAGCAAAAAGAGGACATGAATACACATTGAGAGTTATTTGAAAACCGACTTAAATTAGATTTTAATACAGACTACAGAATTTTGCATACACAATGCAGCTGTGTTTCAATTACCATTGTGGTTTGTATTTCCCTTGGCAAATACATTTGTATAATAATGTATTATAACTCTTATGGAACAAATATGAGTGGGGTTAATTAAGAAAAGTTGAGAAATGCTCACATCCATCTTTATTTACTATGATTTATAAAAAAACTGGATTTTAACCTAGTTTTAGATGCACCATGTAATTCATGAGAACAGTCTAAGTATTAGGCAGGGTTCAAACATCAGACTTTTAGCATCGTAAAAGTTCAATGTGTTTTCCTCGGCAGAAATATAAGGTGACACATCAGATCACTGTCGGACCGGGATGCCTGGGGCGCACCAGTGTGAGTGGATCTTTGGGGCCCAATCTACAGCTACGGTACATGAAAATATTGCCTGCTAATTTTTAGTGCTCTCGGACATAAATGCATGCATTTTACCTCATAATATAGTGTGCAAAACACAACTTTATTGTGTAAAACACAATACAAGGTGAGTCACATATCTGTCCGTCGCACATCTCAGTCTGTTTCTCTCACAAATCTAATATGTCTGTCATGTCACATTTGTCACAGTCTAACACATCATAGATAGGCACATGGCTAAGTGGCTCCATCCATGCCCTCCATCCATGGCCCCCTCCCCCATCCACCAGCTCACATACAATATCCACTCCCCCAAGCAGCCCACATACAATATCCACCTTCAAGTTTTCCTTGGTCACGCACCTCGCCACTTTTTAAAATGATCAACATTATAAACAAAAACAAGAAAGTAAAAGTGAAACCTCTAATAACATGGTCAGGGATAGGTGTGCACTCACTTTTACAATCAGGGTCACGTGTTTGCTGCAACTATACAAATGCAGATATAACCTACAACACATATATAGAGATCACATAGTGGTAAGACACCAGTTCACATGACAGTGATTACAGCACTGATCCAACACAGAAGCAAAATAACCCCAGGGACTCACAGGTGACATCTTATCTGATGAGTCATTCTCTTCTTTGATGAGACATTCTCTTCTCTCATGAGTCGTTTTTTTTTTAAATTTAAACACAAAAATCTTAGAATTCTCACTTTTCCAGCACCTCTTTACCTTTTCCCACCTCTGTACAAACTTCCCAGGGGTTGCAGAGTTGGTACAGGCCATAGTTTAGAGGCACAGTCTCATCGGAGGTTGTGGGAGAAAAGAAGACTAGACCCCTGGGGACTGTGCTATGGCTATGGCCTATGCCCCTCAGAATCATTTTACCATGTAAGTAGGCAAGGCACCAGATAAGTAGATAGATAAATGGGAAAGGCCCCAGGTACCTAGTTAGGCCCTATTTAGGTAGGTAGACCACTGTTGAATAAGTTGGTAGGCCCTATGTAGGTAGGCCAGCTCCAGGCAAGTTGGTGAGTATTCCCAAAGTAGAAAGTTAGAAAGTAAGTTTGCCACAGTTAGGTAGATAGGCTGGTGATAGGTGGGTCTCAGGTAGGTATGTGGGCCACAGGAAGTTAGGTAGGTAGGCCCCATTTAGATAGGTAGATAGCCCCCGGTAGATAAATAAGCCCCAGTTAGGTTGGTGATAGGTGAGCTGCAGGTAGGTAGGTGGGCCTCAGTTAGGTAGGTTAAATGTGGGCCCCAGTTAAGTAGGTTGCAGGTGGGCCCCAAGTAGGTAGGCTGTTGGTAGGTGGTCCGTAGGTGGATAGGTGATAGGTGGGCCTCAGGTAGGTAGCTGGCCCCATATAGGTAGGTAATAGGTGGGCTCCATGTAGGTAGGTTGTAGGTAGGCCCTATGTAGGTAGGTTGTAGGTAGGATCCATGTTGGAAATTATGGTGAGCCCCAGGTAGGTGGGTGATTGTGGGTCCCATGCAGGTAGGTTATAAATGGGGCCCATTTAGGTAGTTTGTAGGTAGGTGGGTGATGGTGGGCCCCAGGTAGGTAGGTGATTGGTGAGCCCCAGTTAGGTAACTTAGGTGGATCCCAAGTAGGTAGTTATGGTGGGACCCAGGTAAGTAGGTCCCAAATAGGTAGGTGATTGTGGGTCCCATGTAGGTAGGTGATGGTGGGCCCCAGGTAGGTAGGTGATGGTGGACCCCAGGTAGGTGATAGGTAGGATCCATGTTTGTAGGTGATGGTGAGCCCCAGGTTGGTGGGTGATTGTGGGCCCCATGTAGGAAGGTGATATGTGGCCCCATGTAGGTAGGTTATAAGTAGGCCCCATGTAGGTAGTTTGTAGGTAGGTGGTCCCCATGTAGGTGGATGATGGTTGGCCCCAGGTAAGTTCGTGATAGGCAGGCCCCAGTCAGGTAAGTTATAAGTAGGTGCATCCCAAGTAGGTAGTTATGGTGGGACCCAGATAAGTAGGTCCCGAATAGGTAGGTGTTGGTGGACCCCCGGTAGGTGATAGTTGGGCCCCATGTAGGTAGGTGATGGTGTACCCCATGTATGTAGGTGATGGTGTACCCCATGAAGGTAGGTGATGGTGGATCCCATGTGGGTAGGTTGTAGGTAGGTGGGTAGGTGATGGTGGGACAAGGGTAGGTAGGTTATAGGTAGGTTGACCCTGGGTAGGTAGATGATGGTGGACCCCAGTTAGGTAGCCTGTAGGTAGGTGATGGTGGGCCCCATATAGGTGATAGGTAAAGCCCCATTACTCAATGGAAACAAAACAAACAACTCAGCTCTCTCCATGTTCCCCTGATGCAACGAGCTTCAAGTGATGTTTGGCATAGGCATGTAATGATGTGACATCATCGCACCGTCTACATCAGCATTAGCGGCTGATGCCTGGTAGGCATGAGGCCTAAGGATTATAAGGCTAAATACCAGGCTAAGACCACGCAGTCCTGGGAATTAAGAGCACACGCCGTTGGGAATCAAGTCCTGGGAATCAAGAGCACACGACAGAGGGCCCGGACGTTCTGAGGCAGGATGTGCTGTGCCCTCTGTGGCGGCGGTGGTAGTTCTGCCACTGGGGCTCGGGGCCCAACAGGGGTTTCACCAAATCCTCTGTGGGCCAGTCCAAGTCTGCTTCAGATTTCTGCAGAGGACTTTTACTTAACATAGGTAATTTTCGCCTCCGATTCTGATGTGGGTTAGTCCTATTGCAATGGGGCTAACCCACATCACTCCTCCACTCCTCATTTTTTTAAACCACAAATTTTTAATCTATGGCATGGATAAACCGCAATGTAGATCCCTGTTTTAACTACAGCATGAACTGGTCATTTAAATGAATGGGCATCAAATTGCAAAAGGGTTTTAATGAGGAATCCAAAGTGGAATCTGCATTGAATTCCTTGTGAAAATCCATCATGTAAACTTACCCAGAAAGTATAATTCCTGCAAGAGAGTAGAGGGTCTGCTACTTATTTCACTAACCATATTGGCACTGTTATGTTGGTTTCCCATCACAGCAGTCTCAGTAGATACTTACAAAGTGACTACTTACATATTTTTTTCTAGCAGTTCCTATTCACTGTCAAAGTATTTGATTTATGTCACTGTTTAATTTATGCTCACTTCTGTTATGATGCTGAAAGATCTAAACAATAAACAATCAATTTAATCTTCACTCCATGCTATGGATGTCACGTCAAGGGAGGTGCAGTGAGCCCTGACTGGAACCCAGCCCACTGTCCCTGCCTGCTTGACGTGCTGCCCTAGGCAGCAGACGGCAACTGGGCGACAGTCCCTGCACTGCTAAAGTGCTGGGGCCATCAGGAGGAAGAATAGTCAGACAGTCCGGGTCAATATCACATAGGAACACCAAGCCACAAATAGGAACCAGAGGGATAAACGTAAACAAGCCGAGGTCAAACACGAACGGGTGCGTGGTACAAAATCAGGAGACAAGCCGGGGTCAGGAGAACAGACCGAGGTCAGGTATACGGATAAGCAAAGCACAATATAAAGGACAAGTAACACAAGGTAGCCAGGAATATAACAAGCGCTGCACTCAGCCTTCAGGGAGTTTAAATGGGATTCCTGGATACTGCCCCTGTAGATGATTGGAGCGGCCTCTGGGTCCTCCCATTGGCTAGTGTGACACGCCTCCTGTCAGGAGTGGCTGGGCGTCTGTCACTCACAGAGCTGTCAGCAGCATTTGGATCAGGGTGGGATCGCACATCTGCTGCTGCAGCCTGTTGATCCCTGCAGCCTGAGCACAGCCTAGCACTGACAATGTATATGATAATATCTACATAAATACCTAAAGGAGGCATTAAGGCGAACATGTATGAAAACTGTCTAAGACTTTTTTGTTGCCCATAGCAACCAATCAGAGCTCCCCTTTTATTTTTTCAGAGCACTATATAAAATGAGCTCAGATTGGTTGCTATGGGCAACTAACAAAGTCTTACACTTAGACAGTTTTCATACATGTGGCCCTAAGTCTTGTAAAATCCTCGGAATAGGCCAGCAGTATTAGATCATCGGGGAAAAAACTAACAACATGGTCTCACCATTCTGGTGATTGCAGCGACCATAGCTTCCATCTAATAGCTTGTTCACAATGCTTATTTGGACGAGGTTTTGGACGACATTTTCAGAGCATTTCCTTGCCCAAACCCTCATCAAAAACGCTTCCAAAAAGCCCCCAGTTCATTTAATTGATTCCTATTTAAAACCTCATTGTAGTTCACACACAACAAGGTTTTTACATGCTTCTTTGGAAGAGCTGAAAAAGAAGAGTATGTTCACACGGCGTCTTGCGTCCGTGTGAACATCTGCATTTCTGATGTGAACGGACCCAGAGACCCATCTAACAATTAACATTGAGTTTATCAATGCCGGCAATGACAAACACGCAGCGGCGTTCACATGAGGATCGCCACTGCGTGTTTGCATCACGCCTGTCAGGTCCGTCTTTCAAAGAATTGCATGTAATTTCTTGGATCGCATCCGAAAGACGGACCCGACAGGCGCAATGCAAACACGCAGCGGGATACTCATGTGCATTTTCGCTGGTGTTTCTCATTGCCGGGAGTGTAAAATCATGCTAATTTTTAGATGCATCCTTGGTCCCCTCTGATGGACCCCGAAGCATTACAAAAGGGATGTTTTTCCGGACTCAAACGCCGGTCCCCAAAAAAATCCGAAGTGTCATGTCAATTCTTGAAGCGTGTTTTAGGCACGTTTTTTGGCGCGGTTTCGGCTGCGGTTTTTGTCCCGGTTATTAATTAGTATGGGTGAAAACCTCGTCGAAAACCTCATTTTAAAAAATGTTTCCAAAACCTTGGAGAAGCCTCTAAAAACCCTTTGAAAAAGGTGTTTCAGGCGAGGTTTTGGGAGCAGAAACGCTCTGAAAACCTCGTCCAAAACTATGTCCAAATAAGCCGTGTGAACAAGCCCTAAGCCCTGCAGTTTTCTTTGTTTACAATCAGAGTAATTTTAGAAGCAATGGTGAAAGATGTTGAAGCGCTATCCCATATAAAGGAACAGGGCAATGCTGCAGTGCCACTATGAAAAATATAACGTTTGCTAGCACCATAGGTCCTCTTCCAATCCAGGATAAGCTATTGCACTCCCTTTCTGACACACTGAATTTTTGGCAATAATATATATTTTTTTATTATCCCGATCTTTTCGTCAACATTGCTGCATTAGTATTTGTTTTGTGGAGGACAAGCTGTATTTTTTTTATTAAACCGTGTAATGTACAGCAAGGACAAACAGAAAAACAGATATTTGTGTGATGTATGGAAACAAATTCCTTCTTTTAATGTTTATTTTAGAGTTTACTGTGCGGTAGAAAGGACAAGCTTCTTTGGTTTTTGTGTTAGTACAATTACAATATTTTTTTAGAAATAGTCAAATAGTTAAAAAAAAAACAAAAGCATGCTCTATTTGAGTATTTTCTAAAAAATCAATCTTAAAAACAATAATTTTGCATCACAGTAGACCCACAACTTTTTTTTTTAACCAACCTATGGAAGGGTTTGTTTTTTTGGGGTGAGTTGTATTTTTTATTGGTAATTGGTCTTGTATAATGGTTTACAATTTAGATAAGGCTAGATTACTATACAATGCTTGGTCAAAAATGATCAGAATGTAATTTACCAAGGTAAGCTCTGTGATATGAAGCCAGCAAGGAATGCTGGAAACTTTCAGCTCTTGTTTTATTTTTCTAAATATGGTAATAATATTAACTATTATTTATCATAACTATTAGTAACAGTATATGTTTTTAACATTCTGTTAAGCATTTATTCCACATTATTTTTTATGGATGATCTTTTAATCTAAATAGGCCTAACTTCAGAGCTAATTCAATTTTTGATAAATATTTCTAGAGGTTTGAGATGCATTTTTTGATAGAGAATTTCACATTTACTGTATAGAAATAAAGTTAAAGGAAATGTTTCTTTAGAAAGTGAAATATTACTGAATTAGTTATTTGATTAAAAAAAAATTAGCAGATTTATTTTGTTACTACTTATACATTGCTGTAAAGACAAGAACGGGATTGGAAGAATGTTGACAATTTAATGACAGCTTTTTTTATACTGTCTGAAGCCTAGCTAAAGAACGATTGCAACATCACACATTATACACACAAATAAAGCTCTCAGTACAGCGCCCCTGTCACTGGGTCTCTGGTTTGGGGCATAAAGTCTATTCCTTATAGAAGACTGTAATAGTTATGAGCTTTTCTCTGTTAATAGCTCACACTGATTGCAGTTGTCACACTAAATGTGTCTCCAGCATTTGAATAATTACAGTCATTTTGCAATAGGCAACCTTAAACCCATTTCCAGCAATACTAATGTATTTATACATCTAATAATAAAAAGTAACTTTCATTTATATTGCTTAAAAACTATCCAATATAGTCTAAACATCATACCTATTATGTATCTCAAATATTATTATTTTTTGCCATCAAATATGCCTCTCATAGGTAGATGATTGGGATCACAAACTTAGGGCCACATGTATGAAAACTGTCTAGGTCTAAAATTCACTTGGTTTCCCATAGCAACCAATCAGAGCGTCTCTTTCATTTCATATAGTGCTTTGGAAAAAATTAGAGGTGCGCTCTGATTGGTTGCTATGAACAACAAAGTGAGTTTTAGACCTAAACAGTTTTCATATCAGATCCTGGTGCTTTCCACCACGTTATTAGCAAAGTGTCAGTGTGGCATTAGCAGTTTTCCATACTGTAAGGGACTAGTGTAAAGACTTTAAAACTTAAAGAGGCATTCCCACCATAGACTTTAATGGCATATTGCTAGGATATGTCATCAAAGTCTGATAGGTGCAGGTACCACCTATCTGGAGAACAGGCACTGAAAAGTTATGGAGCATAATAGAGAGCCAATCATACTTGCAGACGACTCTCCAATCTCTCCTCTGTTTTGCTGTGCTTGGAAATCCCTTAGAATGGAAAAGAGAGTGTGCATGACTGCTCTGTAATTTTTGACGACCCATTCACGAGATAGGTGTGTGCTCGAAAGGTGGGACCAGCATCTATCAGACTTTGATGGCATATGCTAGTAACATACTGTCAAGGACTATGGTGGAAACACCCATTTAATATCAAACAACCCTCCAACATGTTTCACAGACAAAGTGTCATCTTCATATGATTATGGCCAACATTTAATTGTCACATATTTAAATCTAATTCAAACCTAATTTGGGCAAATTTCCTTTCAATGATAATATTCTGTTTGCCTTCATTCCACCAGACCGAACGTATTAGCTTTCCGCATACAAAAATACACTGAAGTTGATTATAAAACTAAATTTTATGAGCTCTTAAGCTCTCCCTAGTGGCGACTACAGGCAGCTGGAAGTTTACTGATTAATTGTGTTGGTAGAACCATTCGAGAAAAGTTAAGTTTGGGTCGAACTTCATGAATTTTTAGAACTCGAGCCGAACCAAATATTTTACTGTTTACTCGAGTAAACGTTCAAGTTCTACATTGCATTCTACATGCTATTTTAATACTTTTCATGTCTGACAATTGGCGTTGCGGTGGCAGTTTTTAGGTGCATTAAATCAGTGTAAAGTGCGCCAGAAAGTACAATCATCCCAAAAATCTGGCATCAGGTATACCTTGCATAGTAAACATAATGTGCCTAAAAAGGCACATTGCGCAAATTGCGGCACATAGCATATCATTGGTAGTGTATGTAATGCGCCTATCGAGGCGCATTGCGCAATGGAGGCGCATAACATATCATTACTAGCTTATGTAATACGCTTCGATAGGCGCATTGTGTTATGGAGGTGCAAAGCGTATAATTTTTAGGCGCATTTCAATGTGTCATGCCTGGCGTATAATACGCCTAGTTTCGGTGTACTGTTATGGATGGTAATTACAGCTTCTCCTCATCTGTATAGGTATAAAAATTAACCCATTGACTTTAATGGGGTTCGAAGTTCGAGTTCGACCCGAACCGAACTTCTTAAAGAGTACCTATCACCTCCAGGGAAACCTTATGAAATAACAGGTGACTAAGATACAAACACTTCCTTAAATATGCTTCATTAGGGAAATCAAAGCATTTCACCTGTAATTCTGTTATTTAAGACAGCTCTGAAGTCGGGCCAAGTCGGCACCTGACAGCTTGATGGATAACAGTTGCATCTAATCTCATGCCTCTGAGCTGGAAGAGTCCACTGTGCAAGGGGGAGCTTGTAAGTCTACATCATGAGCACACTGACTTTCTCTAGGCTGCTATGTCTGTGATGGATATAACACTAGCAGCAGTGTAATGTAGATGTGCTGTGCCTGTTGTACTGTATATAGCAGCTATGTCCTCAGCTCCCCCTGTACAGGTGGTATAGCTCAACAGAAAGAATCCCTGCTACATACAGAGCTCTGCTAAGAAAGTAAAAGCAAAATCTATTCCCCTGTAATAATGACATGAGCCCTCTGCATTGCTAATGACATGTATTGGAAAAAAGTCTTATAATTTCATCTACTATTATATTTTGTGTGTTTGTGTGGAGGTGATAGGTACTCTTTAAGGTCCGGGGTTCGACTCGAACATTTTACTGTTCGGTCATCACTACTGATTAACTCTGTGTCTAAGCAGAGGATTTGGCACTCAGTATCAGAAGATAACATAACTTTTGAATGCTATTAAGATTAATGAAGAATGAATCAGTATAAATGTTGGACCTTAAGGTGACATGGTTTTTAAAAGGTGGAGACTAACTTCAAACTTTGATACTGTTTTTGAGCTAATATACAGTATTACAGAACTGTTATTTTCTCATACAGTTTGATTAACTTCTTTAATTTATATCCATAGTTTGCTATTGCAAGCAGGCTACAGACCACCCAATAATTGTCTATAGAGGGTGCAATTCTGCTAACACAATAAAGAAATTTTCCTACATATTACCTTGTATACTTAGAATGCATATCTCGAATGAGGTCTTACCTAGAGACATCCTTGATAAAGTACTTTTGTAAATGATACTGCTTCTCCTATGTAGTGAGAACAGTCATAAAAAGTCATATTATTAATTGGAATTAATTAACGATTTTTTATTAAAGCGTCCCTGCCTGTCATTATGTCAATACACGTTTCCACTTTATGTCACAATAAATAAATATTCATGAGATCATGCACCTCACATAATCAAAGAAATGCAAAATTATCTGTATTAGTTTGCATATGAATTTCCTCTGTATAATCTTCATTAAATGACAGAATAATTAATCTGGAGAATGCTTGCTATGTGAGAATATACAATAGCTTGGCAGCCATTTGAAAGCAGACATCAAAACAGTGTTTTAAGAAAGATTATGTCCTCTAAAGAGCCTGGGGTAAACAATTAGCACAACACTCTTTCCAATTCCCACACAATAGATAGATCAGAATTAAATGTAGAAAATAACATCCTATGCTCGAATATTTCCATCAGTACTAAAAGATGTAGATATATTTTTTCATTCATTTTGTTATTGTAACTGAGAATCATCATTAACCTTAAACATCTACAAAAAAGTATCAAAACTTTGAATACATATAACGTAATGTATTTATTAAAACGTTTATGCTATGATTCTGGCACGCATGCATCAAATAGAATGTAGCAGGTCAAGTGATGTTTTCTTAAACTCTACCAAAGAAACGTTTAATCTACAAGAAAACAAATCTAATGAAACAAACAAAAAAGACATGCCAAGTTTTCATTGAGAATTACTTCCATGATAGACAGAGCTCTATTTGTAATACAGAAGGGTTTTATGGTGACTTGGTCTGTTCTACTAAGCAAACGTTCTGCCTGTTTTTTAATAAATGGTCAGAAACTGAGCAAGTAAATGTAAATTCCATTGTGCTTAAAGGTAACCTATCAGGTGGTTTATGCTATCCTATCTGAGAGCAGGATGTGAAAGAGCAGGGGAGCAGGACATTTTCTGGTACAAGGGTCACATTGTCGTATTGTACCTCTGGCTGAGAAGTCTTGCTTCCACTTTAGGGACTTCGAAAACTCAGAATGGGGGTCCCTTGCTTGGTAATCCAAAAAGAGGATGTGAGGTACCTTTTAGAAGATTACAGAAGTGACTTTTCCACAACTATAACT
This sequence comes from Phyllomedusa bahiana, assembly GCA_025379985.1. Lineage (NCBI taxonomy): Eukaryota > Metazoa > Chordata > Amphibia > Anura > Hylidae > Phyllomedusa > Phyllomedusa bahiana. The sequence continues at coordinate 45,384 of JAODAL010016994.1, forward strand.
AGATATATACCGTCCTCTCCAACTCTTCTCCTCCTCTATAGAGTTTCAGACATTTGTATGGTATTTCTTTTGAATATGCCTTGATTATGTGAGAAATACTAGTAAATCCTCCTCTGTGGAAGAAATCCAAAGATAATACAAAAACAGTTTTTACTGGGTTGCTTATTTAGGTTACTTAAAATAGCATATACAGCCCTATAGTTCCAGCCATGTAGTACCCACCAAAACAGTACCAGCTATAAAGTGCACATGATCACAGTGCCATCTATACAGTGCCCATAATAACAGTGCCAGCGATACAGTCCATAACATAAGAAGGCTAGCTATAAAGTTCAATAAAATAACTACAAAAATATTTATATAGTGAAACTTAAGGGGATATATATATATATATCAGACTACAAAAAAATATCCCTTAAAAACATAACCTTTAATACTACCAATAAAATATCAATCCCTCAAAATAGAGCATACTAAATAGTCCACACTCTTGGTATACTCACCACCTCCCAGTAGAAAATTAAGTAAAGTCACACGGGCGAGTCCAGTATCCAAATGCATCCACACTGAAAATTGAATAAGTCAAAGAATGCACTATACTATCCCAAAATCTGTATACCCTAAATCTCGCCCTTAGCGGGGCAACCGCTCTGAAGAGAGCGACCCCGCAAAAGTAAACCCTAAAAAAAGCCCCTCACTTAACCCTAGAGCTCCTTAAGGGGAGTGAGAGAACTAGAAAATAGACCTTAAACAGAGACCTAGATGTGTTTCACAAAGGAAAAATAATCTCCTATTCTTCAGTAGGTCACAATGTAAAGTTCAGGGTTCATAATAGACTCAACTCATCGGGTATCTTGGACATAGTGTTGTCCCTACTGTTAGTACTCCCACTAAAGCTAAGCAAACCTTAGCCTAATATAGCCCGGTTACTATAATCAGTGACCAATCAAAGGCCAACCCGGACAATCACATAGCAGCTGTCCAAATAACACTACTGAACTGCCATCACCGTCCACTACATAACTAACCTAGCGGCTGCTGTATTGCCGGGACTTCAGTTCGTAGTTCACAACATCGCACTGCGCATGTCCGCTTAATTTGCGCATGCGCAGTACGAAAGCTGCCAAATCAAATGCATGCGCAGGCGCCCCGAGCTTCGCCGCTCTCTCACTGGCGCGCATGCGCCGTATCTAGGCAACCAGTCTGATATGTACAAAGGCGCCCTGAGCATCACCGCTCACTCAACGAACACGGCCTCCCGAGCATCACCACTTTCTCCCTGGGCGCACACATGTGCCGTATCAAGGCAACAAGTCAGATATGTCCAAAGGCACCCTGAGCATCACCACTCACTCAACGGACATAGCGCATTATATTAAAAGGTACACAGACCGGGCCTCCATGCAATAGGGCTAATAAAGTACGCATCATGAGCAAATCGCTCATAATTGCATACCACAAACAATGATATGATTCAAGACACCGCCCTCAAAATTGGACAGTTAATTATAATCCATCAAAAACTATATATTTATGCGTGCTATAATAAAAATAGAAATCATTAAATCATTGATTCAGTTTCTAATAACCCTAAATTGCATATATCCATGAGTAACCCCAAGATCAGGGCACATCATAAAAATACCGTAAGCATTATAGTGACAATAATGCCAGCCCAACGGATAATTAGTTCATTTGGAAAGGACACCTTATCGTGCATAAAAAGAAAAAAAATCAACAGTTTCAACAGTCACATATCAAGAGAGTCAAATATACAGAGTTAGCTAACATGATTGGCTAAGGAAAAATTATTACCGTCATTTAAACCATTCGGATTTATACAGTTCAAACGATAAATCCAAAAACATTCCTTGCGCAAAATTAGTTGGTCCCAATCTCCACCTCTCACAGGTTTTCTCACTACATCAATTCCTCTGAAATGTAACAGTTCCATACGTCCATTATGTTTCAAATGCATATGTTTAGCAATTGGGATATTCGCAATTAGTTTAATATCCCCAATATGCTCTCCTATTCTTCTCCAATTTAGCTATAAAGTTCCCACCATAACAGCCCTAGCCATACATTTTTCACCATAACAGTTCCCACCACAACAGTGCCAGCCATACAATGCCCACCATACTTCCCAACTTTTAGAGATTGCAAAGAGGGGCAAATTAGGCCACGCTTCTAACCATGCCCAAACCCATGATATCACATCAGACCACACCTCCAACCATGCCCAAACATTTGATATCAGGCTTGCCTCTGACCACACCAAAATATATGACATCACACCAGACCACGACTCTAACCACACCCCATCTAACAGAATTATGCCTCGCCCCCTCCAGCAGACCAGTGCCAACACAACCACAGTTTTACTAGGTCTATAAATATGTATTTATATAAAGTAATGTATTGTATATACAGAAATCCATACAAATAGCTGTAAGACAAAATTCTATGGATGAGACCTCTATATAATGGTTGTACAGTGACCATATAATACCGCTATACAAGAAGCAAATATCACCATACTGCTACTGACAAAACCAAGACTAATATTATCAATAAAACCGCTAGACAAAGATCAAATAATACCACAACATCATGACCACATATCGCCACCACATAATGACTGAATAATAATACCACCACATATCACCAGCATATAGTGACTGAATAATACCACCACATATCACCACCTCATTGTGACTGAATAATACCACCACACAATGACCATGTATCATCACCACATAGTGACTGAATAATACAGCCACACCATACCAGATATCATCACCACATTGTGACTGATTATAATCTACAGGAGGTTGTATACAGTATACACCTACAGGGGGCTATACAGTATACCTATGCGGGCATATGTAACCTACAGTGGACTGTATGCAGTATATACCTACAGGGGGCTATACACAGTATATACTTACATGGGGCATATGTAACCTACAGTGGGCTGTATACGGAATAGAGGGGGCATATATACCTAAAGGAGGCTGTAGATAGTATATATCTAGAAGGGGTATATATACCTACAGGAGGCTGTATACAGTATATATCTACAGGGGGCTGTATGCAGTATTTACCTACAGGAGGCTGTATACAGTATATGTCTACAGGGTACATATATAACCTAAAGGGGGGTATATACAGTATCTGCCTAGAGGGGGCTGTATACAGTATATACTTAGAGGGAACAGATATAACCTACAGGAGGCTGTATACACTATATACCCATAGGGGGCTGTATGCAGTATATATCTACAGGGGCTGCATACAATATATGCCTACAGGGAACATATATAACCTACAGGAGGCTGTATACACTATATTCCTACAGGGACCTGTATACAGTATGGATACAGGGGGCTGTATACAGTATATACCTACTGCATACAGCCCCCTGTAGGTTATATATGGCCTTGTAGCTATACATTATTTTGAACACTGTCAGGGCAGAGAGAGTAGAGAGTTAACTGCAGTGTCCCAATGGAGGGAGGAATGGGGTACTAGAAGGTGGTCAGTCTGCTGCTGCAGAAATTAACTTCTTGTGTTGTACTCACACATTTTACAGCAGAAAGGACTCAGGAGCGGTACAGACAGCAGCAGATTCCAAAAACACACCACAGTCACTCACTCATTGTCACACAGACCAGGAGTGAGCAGCACATTATCTCCTGCAGACTTTGCATCGTGAGAGCTCTGAGTGATGAAGGGGCGGGGACAGGAGGATTAGCATATGGGGGCTGAGCAGTGTGGCTTTCCTATTGGACAGGAAGCTCAGAGTAGAGAGCCTGGGGGTGTGGCCACATCACTGAGCTGAGTTCAAGTCAGGATTTCTCCTTACTGTCCTGGGATAGCGGGATAGCGCTCCCAAATCGGGACTGTTCCGCCAGTCATAGGGTACCAATCAGACAGTGTCCCCCCAAAATTAAAATTCCTCCCGTTTAATGCAGCTTTCAAAAAATGAATAAATACTGAGGGCAGAGATAAAAACAGGGTTTTTTTTCCCGATGGGTGCTTTGTGCCCCTTTGTGGGGGAAAAGAAACGAAAATAATTGGAAAATTAAAAGGTTTCTATGATTTAAAGCAGGATTTCTGAGTAAAAAGCAGAATAAATCCTGAAAGGGCCCCCTGAAAGGGAAAAAATGAGTTACTTATCCACACATACAGTGATTGACGCTTTCCCAAAATCGTGTGGGGCATACGGGGTGGGGCAGGGGTAAAACAGGGAAAAACTCAAAGATTTTCTTCTTAAAAGTCTGTAAGGATTAACTCGCATTTTTAAATTTTGAAATCCTGCTCCAAAGTAAAAAAACCCTTTTTTTCATAAAGCCAGCTTCCCCTCCTTCTATTTCATTTCCCCTCCCCAGATAGGATGCCCTTTTGACCTTCCCGGTAGGGTTTTTTAAACAGATGAAGTTTTTCTTAAAGATACTATTCATGAGTATCTAAATAAAAATGGAAATCAATGTCCCGCATAATTGTCCTGTTTAAACTTTTTTAAAAAAGGGAGTAAAATTCCCAGAATGGACAAGAGTGTGTCTTTTGATTTAATATGCCTTGATTCTTTCAAATCATGTGATGTATTCCATATAAGAATTAAATATATGAAATAAAAACATGGAGGGAAAAGTGTGTAATTGGGTTTATAGAAGGACATAAAGGAGGTCTAGAATGGACAATAGTGTGTTTTTATGTCATATGCCTTGATTCTCTTGGAGCATTTGATAACATTTCATATAGGAAAATTTGGTTTTTTTAAAAGAGAAACGGGGTGGAGGGGACTTGTGTTACCAAGTTTTTTAAAAACGAGGTTGTTGTTCCCGATAGGGCAAGAGTGGGGTTTTTTCTATGGGGATAAAACCCTTATTCCCTCAAATCATTTGATATCAAATTTTTTAGAAAATAGGTAAAAGAAAAAGGAACATCGGGGTAGAGGAAAATGTGTTTTAAATGGGAAATTTAAAAACGACTGGAAATATGAAAAACCCAAAATTTTGCTGTCCCATTTTTGTGATATATTTGGCACAATTTTTTTTCTGTCTGGCTAACTTAATTTCCCACCCCTTTGGGGCAGTAATAAAAATCCTCCTCTTAATTTTTGGAACCCCTTTTAAGAACCAATAATCCCTTTTCTTTTAAAACCCAAAAATAAAACCCAAAATTTCCAAAGATTGCTGAGAAAAAAGTTTTAAAAGATTGGAAAGGGCCCAAATTTTGGGGATATATAGTTTTTTAACTTTTTTTTCAGTATTGTCAAAATAAAAAACTTTTTTTGATGTAGCCCAGAAGAAAGCCAATGATTTTTTCTTCCCCCCGCCCACCCTAGTGTGATTGAAAGGGTTTTCCTATATGAACTTTTATACAGAGGAGCTGTCAATCAGCAGTATGTGGGGGAGAAGGCCCGAATCAAAGGGTCTCTCTAGAAAACCCCTTTTAAGCAAAAACGTTCCACCAGATCAAACTTCCCATGAAGTTTTTCAACCACAAAACTTTGTCAAGGATTGCAACACTGCCCTGCTTACTTAAATAGAGGTATAATTTGGGATTTCATCTATTTTATTTATCAGCACATAAAAACACACGGGAAACACACATACATAATATATTTTATTAAAATATTTTTTTTAATATAAATTTAAAATATTTTATATATATATATATAAATTTTTTTAAATAAATATTTATAATATTAAAATATATATATATATGTGTGTGAGGTTTCTGTGCAGGGTAAAGCTAAATGGATCCCTTTCCTTTTTGGGTTCCCAACAATTGGAAGTGTCAACCTCTTATGAAATGCTAGAGATTTCCCATCAGTTTTTAGTATAGTAACACCTCTTCAAATTTAAAATCATGGACAGTCTAACAAAGAAATACAAATGAAAAACCCGGAGAAAATTTTTTTTTTAAAAAATTGAAGTGTTTCACATGCATGTCCCCCCCATCTTTTAATTTCCCCGGATTTCCCGATTACTCAGAATAAACCCATACTCATATCCAGGCTTTAGATGGAAACAGAGGTTTCTCCTGCTGGGGTTGTCTAGTAAAAAGTGGCTAAATAATACAATTTTGAAGCTTTTGTAATGCATTTTTATATGTAGTCTTCCTGCAGTTCTGCACAAGCTGTTTGATGACAGGAAGTTTTAGTATTTCCCGATTGCCCCTTATATAAGGATGAGCAAATAAAAAAACGACAAAACCCTTAAATCGGGAGGATTATTACGGGTTTTCGGGTTTTTTTTCCAAAAATGATGCGTTTAATTTTTCCCGAAAATCTTAACGATAATCGATGTTGTTAAAACACCATATTTAAGCCCTAAAAGAGCAAATTTTTCTATTGCCCCCGTTTCTCTTTGGGCGCAAATAGCGCCTTTGTCTAAAATTTTGGGAAAATTTTTCTTTTTAACTGTTGTTGTTCTCAGTGGTGTTAAAACCCCTTTTTAAAACCCATATAACGTTGCAAAAGTTCTTTCTCTTGTTTTCCAGTTTGGCACAATAGACACTTGCCCTTTAAAATTTGTGAAAAATATCGATTGCCACCCTACTTGACTTTTGAAAAATCATTTTGCGATTTGGGGTTTAGGAGACTGAAAAGACACCAATTGTACACGGTTTCATAAAAAACGTATTCCATTTACTTACTTCTTCTTTAAAAATTTTTTAAGCACTCCCAAATGGTTTGAATCAGGAAAGGTGCCCCCGGTGATATTTAAAAATGGGAAGGGGAAGGGGGGGCCCCCCATTGATTTAGCTCATGTGGGCATGAAAGGGTTAATAGGACTGATGGCCCCCTGGCTCTCACCACCCCCACTGTAATAGGGCCCTGCCAGGAACCCCGCATTCCCTGTTGGGACGTTCTTGCTGCCACCAATATATGACAAGTTTTTATCCCTGTGCAAAAGGTAAGGGGTCTCCCCATTACCTATGCCTTTCCAATACCGGTTCTTGTTTTGTGTCAAAGGGGCCCGAAAACACGCACGCTTCCCTACGGGGCTACACTGCTCATGTTTTCATTTAACCTTTTGAAGAAGAATTTTTTTACCCTTGAATTTTTTTCTGGACTCTTGTAGCCTAATTGTTTCCCCCTTAGTGTAGAACATACCCAGTTTTCTGTTGTGGATTTAAATTTCCCCGCTTCACCTCATCTGTTTGGGTGTGTAAAAATGAAGCAGTGTTCCTCTCCCATAGACTTTAATGGTTATCGGTGATTATCGTAATCGGTTTAAAAATTTGGCCCGAAGATTCAACAATCTGTTATCGACCCCCATGACGATTATTTTGTCATCGTCCAAACATTACCTTATACACATGCGACAACTCTGTATTGAGCCCAGTAGATCAGGTCACTGAAAGGGTTTTGCTTTTTAGGGCAGCCTTTGAAGCCACAACTCTATGCCTCCTGCCTCCCAAAAATTTCAACATGAGGGAGAAAAACATAGCAAAAAGTCACAGGGCTTGTATTTTTAGGTAATGTTCACACGGCGTTCTTAGATCCCTGTTGGATCCGAAAATTGGATACAAAAATGCTGCGTCAATCATCTAAACAGATCAACACACAAACCCAAAACACGGGGCTGGTGTTTGACTGGTTTAATGCGCAATGCACCCAAATCATTTTATATTTTCCCCTGCTGAATTTTTCGGCCCAAAAAGTAAAGTCAATTTTTGGGAAGGATCCAAAAGACGCAGGGAGAGAGTGGACCGCTGAGGGTGTCTCATATTAAAAGCAATGTAAAAGCACTTTGCTTTTGTTAGCTGCTGTTTGGGGTTTCCTTTGGGGGGACCGACAAACGATCCAAAATGCACAAAAAAGGATGTTAAGGACAAAAAAGACGCTGTGTGAACATACCCTTACAGGAAAGAGGGAAGAATTTTAAACAGAGGCTTTTAAGCATGAAATGCTGATGTTCAGCTAAAATGATAGATGTCTCCAAACAGGAGAAAGAAATGCACAAATTAACAGAGAGAAGAAAGCATGAAAATGAATGAAAAATATTTTCTTTTCTTTTGGTTTTCCAGACAAGCCCTTTAATACGAGCTTTCCCTAAGCAGCCTGTACACTCTGTAGTAGACAAGGAGGAACATATCCAGTCAGTTTACTATAATTGCTGATCTCATCAACCTCTAGGTTTGAAAAGGGAAAAAAAAAATATTAGAACAACTTGTAATGTGATAAGTTTTCTTTTTCTTAAATGTATTTCCTCATAATTAGTTATTATCAGTAGTTTTTAAAAAGTTGTATTTCAAGTACAAAATGCAATTTTTCCCATTAAAAATTTTATTGTCAGAATTTTTTAAACAAAATCCTTAACAACTTTGATTAAATTTGAATATGCTTGTAGATTCATCTTGAGGAAGATTTCACAGTAAAATAGATGTCATTTGTCTTAAAAATGCTTCAACTATCCCAAAATACTGGCCAATTTGTTATTGTGTTTTTGAGTTTAACCTTCTTTAACCTTTAAAAAACCTTTTGTAACCATGTTAGTAAGGTTGATTAATTAAAAATCCTCAAAGCATAAAAAATCTGGCCTTTACAAATACTGTTGTATGACATGTCTCGATAGTTATCCAACAGATCCATATAAATAAAAAGGAGGAAACTGGAATTATAAGTTAGGGGTTCATGTACAGTAATTTGTAAAATATTAGCAATTTAACATTAGAAATGTGTTTAATTACTGTTAATTACATGGACAAATATTCATGGTGGTAAGCCATTAAATGGGCCACAACGAATCAACGTCATGACAGCCTCTGCAAACTTGGGTAAACTATTTAATGAAAGGTGAGTATTAAATTAATAGCAGTGTAGACTTCAGTTAGTGAAGTCATTCATTTTGTGAGGAAATGGGTGTCAATTATATCTCTTATTTAATTAAGTCAATGTTGTATCTTCTGGTTTTAGACCAATCCCAATGAGTACTATGGGTTGTTTCAGACATTGTACCAAAGAAGAAAGAACTTTGATCAAGAAGTTGATTGGAGAGGGCTGAAAATAATTGGCTCCTGAGCTAAAAGGGTCAGCAAAGCCTTGAAAGGGCATAAAAATCCAGAAACACGTGGTAGGAAAAAGAATATTAACATCCGACTAGATGATAGGAAAACAAGAATGGCAAAAAACATCCAATGATGAACTCCGGAGTCAAACAAAAATCTTCATTTTCTGTGGTACTACAACAATCAAAGAGGGTAGAGAAGCAAAAAAAAATTTCTAGAAATCCTTGTAAAGTCCCTTTTGGAAAAAAAAAAAATCTAAAAGTTACAGTTGCCAAAGAACACGTTTTAGTGAACCCCAAAGAAAGGGCTCAACATTCTATGTAAGATGAAAGAAAGATTGTTCTTTTTGGGGCTAAAGGCGCAGTTTGTCGACAACCCAAAACCCGAATTCAAGCCACAGTAAAAATGTGCAGTTGTAAAGATTGTAATGAAAGAATAATGTTTCAAAAAGGTTTCTACTGTTCGGTTGGGCCTTTATCGTATACAGCACCATTTTTGGCAACATAAAAAATGTAAATTAATTATAGAATGTTCTGCTGTTTGTTGGGCTGAGATTTCTGTTTTCAGAAGATCATTGCCCCCAAATACCACCAGATGTAAAAAATAAGCAAAAATTGGGAAAACCAAATTTTTGTTTATACTGTAAATTTAAAGGTTGGATAGACAATGAAACCGCTATTTTTTGAAAACCTTTTTATATGTTTTTATTTTCGTGTATATTTTATATTTTGATCATGTTTTCATTCAGATGTGAAATTGCAGAACTCCCAGTGTCTTTGTGTATATGGATTTAAATGCTGTTATGAGGTTTGAGCTTTTTCTAATTTGTTTGAAACATATGCTTTTATTTTTACATTTGTATTACAAATCTGATATAATGAAAAAGGTTACAAAAAAAAAAAATTTTTAGAATTTTTTCAATTTGATTAAAAATTAAGGAGAAAATAGTTTTAAATACTGTACTGTAAGTCACTGGAGTTTTCAATTTTGGGGGTTCTATAAGTAAGGAGGAACTGTGGTTTAGCATTTACAATCTTGGAGTAAATCTTACACCCATTTGCCCAAAAAATTTGGATGGGGGAATCGATTCTAACGAAGTGGAAAAATTCTTTTTAAAATTTTAGGGAAAACTTCGGTTCGGAACGAAGTAAAAACTTTGGGGAAATTCGGGTGAATGAAGTTTTTGTTTTTGATTAAAAAAAAAGGCTGCGAAAAAAATGGCGCTCCCTGGGGAAAGCACCCCTTGGGAGGAAAAAAGGGCATAGCCGATGACATGTGCAGAGGGGAACCCCAATCGGGAGCCGGCGGGGATTCGGGGATGTCACCCACTATAAAAGGGGTCCGGGGCGGACGCCGGGAAAGCTTACTCCTTTGACTGTGTCATCAGGGAAGGTGCTGCCGCGGTGATACCCTTTTAAATGAAGAAATTTTTTTTACAGTGTTTTTTGTGGGGTGTTTTCAGCTTGTTAAAGGGGACTGTTTCTTTTAAGGGTTCAAATTTCAAATTTTTTGGGGGCTTTGGAAATCTGAAACCCAGTTGCGCCCAAACTGCAGCTGTTTATGCTTTTTAATAAAAAAGTGGGTTTAAACCCCCATTTTCCTGTTGTATTTTTTAAAGAAACAGGTTTTTAAAATTACAATCCCAACTTAAATTTTTGGTGCTCAATTCTATTGGAAAATTTAACATCTAGGGGTTAATTAAAGCGTTTTTTTGGGCGGGTTTTGGTTACCCCAAAAAACCCCGGTTTTTTTTCAAGGGCAAAATATAAAAAATTTTTCCTGTAGCTAATTACAAAAAAAGGTTTAAATTTTACAAACTGTATCTCTTGTTGTGGGGCGTGGGAAAACACGCAATTGTAACACGCTACAAAGCCACTAGTTTGTGCGGCTCAATTCTTTGGCGAAAATTTTAAAATCCGGGGGTTTAAATTAAATGCGTTGTTTTGCTGGTGTGTGCCCCAAAAAAAAACCCTTTTCTTTTCAAAAAAGGGGGCCAAAAATTATAAAAATTTTTTTTCTGTACCCCTAATTCACAAGCAAAGGTTTTTTTTACAACTGTATCTTTGTTGTGTGGCGTAGAAAAAAAGAAATTTTGAAAACACCGTTTACAAAGCTACTGGGTTTGTGGGGCTCAATTCTTTGGGCAATTTCATCCGGGGGTTTTTTTTTAAGCGTTTTTTGGGCTGGTGTGCGGGCCCCCAAAAAACCGTCTTTTTTCAACCCCAAATTTTATAAATTTTTTCCTTTTAACCTTTTTAAACAAGAAAAGGGTTTAAATTAAAAAATGTATCTTTGTTGTGTGGGTTTAAAAAAAAACACGCAAATTGTACACGATAAAAAGGTACTATTTTTGTGCGGCTAATTTTTTGGCGAAAATTTACATCCAGGGGTTTAAATTAAGGGGTTGTTTTGCTGGTGTGTCCCCCAAGAATCCGTCTTTTTCAACGAAAAAATTATATAAATTTTTCCTTTTGAAAAATTTCACAAGCAAAGGTTAATTAAAACTGTATCTCTTTTGTTTTTTGGGGCCCGTGAAAAAAAACCCCGCAATTTTTAAAAACCCCTTTAAACAAAGCTACTAGCTTGTGGGGTAAAATTTTTGGCGAAATTTTCCATCCGGGGGTTTAAATTAAAATCGTTTTTTTGGGGGTTTGTGCTGACCCCAAAAAAAAACCTTTCTTTTTAAAGGGAAAATATAAAAAATTTTTCCCTTTGGGCCTAATTCACAAGCAAAAAGGTTAAAATTAAAAACCCGGGATCTTTGTTGGTGGCGTAGAAAAAAACACGCAATTGTAAAAAGTTTAAAAAGCTTTTAAAGTTTGTGGGCCTCAATTTTTTTGGGGCGCAATTTAAATCCAGGGGTTTAATTATGCGTTTTTTTGGGCTGGTGTTTTGATCAAAAAGGAAACCGTCTTTTTCAACGCAAAAATATATAATATTTTTTTTGTACCCTTTTAAACCCACAAGAAAAGGTTAATTAAAACTGTATTCTTTTGTGCCCCCTTTAGAAAACACGCAATTGTAACCCGCTAAAAAAAGGTTTACTTTTTTGGGGGGCTCAATTTTTTGGCGCAATTTAAATCCGGGGGTTTAATTAAGCGTTGTTTTGTGGTGTGCTGACCCCAAGAAAAACCGTTTTTTTCAAGGCCAAAAATATAAAAATTTTTCCTGTACCCCAAATTCCCAAAAGGGAAAAGGGTTTTAATTTTAAAAACTGTATCTTTTTTTTGGGGGGTTTTTCCCCCCCCCCGCCCCCCCCCCCCCCCCCCCCCCCCCCCCCCCCCCGGGGGGAAAAAACAGAAAATTGGGAAAAACACGCTAAAAAAGCTAATAGTTTGTGGGGGCTCAATTTTTTTGGCGCTTTTTTACACCGGGGGTTTAAATTAAGCTTTTGTTTTGTGGTGTGTTTGACAAAAAAAAAAAACCGTCTTTTTCAACCCCAAAAAATATATACTTTTTTTCCTGAAAGCTTAAATTCATTTTCCAAAAGGGTTAAATTTAAAAGCCTGTTTGTGTTTTTTCATTTATTTAAAACAACGTTTTTTTTAAAGTCAATTAAAAGAAAATTTTTTTTCCTGGCCAATTTGTGAGGCCCCAATTTATACCCAAGGGGTTTCCCCAAGCTTGTTATGGGTTTTTTGGAGCCAAAAACGGGTTTTATATTTATCATATACGGTTTTCCATCATCAAAACAGTTTTTTGGGTACATTTTAGAACAAAAAATTATGTCGGGACAGAGAGGTGCGGGGCTCGCCCCTGCGGGGTGGAAAGTGGCCCCAAAACATTCCGGGAAAACGGGCCCCAGGTTTTCAGCCCCCAGCGGGGGGGAAACGTCGCAGCAGGGGGTTTCCCCCCGGGTTTGGAGGCCACAACTGGGGCTGTCATTAGCGGCCGGTGTTGTTCAGCAACCCAAGGGTTCTTGATTGGGTTGATTTGGTACCCTTTTTCCCTCCCAGATGACATCGGGAAACCCCAGCCAAGAGTCGGTGGGGGAACCGAGACACAACCCTTTGTTGGCATGGCCCGGGGGGCGGGTCAGCAGCCCCCCACCTGTTCCCCACCGCCTCTGTCCAAACCGGGTTTCCCTAGCCAGAGGGTCTTTCATGTGGTCTGGGGCCCCAGCGCCAATTTTAGCCCAAAGGGTGAAAAATTTTTTAGGAGGGCAGGTTTAGGGGCTTTTTGGCAGCGGAAAAAAAAGGGGCCAATATCGCCTCCCTTTAAAGCAGTAGGCGGCCAAAAATAAAGGGTGTGGAGGTGGCCCTGGGAGGGCTTTTTGTGGAGGTCAGCCTCGGGATACCAAGGGCCGGGGAAAAAGGACCGCAGTGACGATGAAACCCCAAAAGATGATGATGTAGCCCACCGCCCCTTGGGAGCGGGGGGAGGCAAGGGCTTCATCATGGGCAGGGAAGAGGGGAGTAAACTTGCGCGTTAGGCAGCAGCGCAGCCAGCAAGTGGGTCGTGGGGCCGGAGCAGCGGATAGCAGCAGTTTTTAAAGGGCGGGAGCCAAGGGCCCCCTCCGGGGGAAAAAAAACCCGGTTCGCAGGTCAAAGAAAATAGCAGCACAGGGGGCCCAGGGAGGGCAGGGGGGGCCGTTGTCATTCCCGGGGCGGAGTTTGGCCGGTTTTTAAACGAAAACCCCGGCGGTGTGGGAAAGTTTTTGCTTTAAAACAACCCGGAAGGAAAAGAAAAATGGGGTTTTTGTAGGGTCTGGGGGGCAGAAAATGAAGCGTGGCCAGGGAAAAATAAGTTTTGGGACCGGGCCCCGCGGGAAACACGGGAGGTCACCATCCGGTGGCCTGGGGAGAAAAAGTTTTGGCCCGGGTTTGGTGGGGCCATCCTTTCCGCCGCGCAACAGCCCGCAGCAGCGCCCCGGGCCTTTAATTTCCTTGCAGGGCCCGGAAAAAGGCTCCACCACCTCGCCCGAAGGGAAACCTTTTTTCTCTTTTACATCATCTCCCCGGGCAAAATGGGTCCCGCTCCTCGTTTCTCATGGGCCAGCAGGGCATTCAGCCCGGGGGATTGGGAAAAAAGACAACAGTATGCGTCCAAAAACCCTCCTAAAGGGGCAGCGCTGACCGTGTCCTGGTTTCCCAAATTTTTTGGGGACTGAAACCCCCCCTTTCCAAATGGGGACTCTTTCCCCCGTTTTAGAGAAATAATGGGTTGTGCCGGCCCAGATGGGGGAAATTCCAAGCCGTAATTTTTTTTCCAAAAAGGCCAGTACCACCACTTCATTAAAAATGTAAAAAAAGAAGGTGGGTCAGTCCTTGGCTTTCGGTTTGTTTTCCCCAAAGGGGCACCCGGCCAACGCGGGAGTCTGGAGCTGTTAAAATACGGGGCAGGGCCCCGTTAAAGTCCCTTTTCGGGCCCCCTGGCTTTAAGTGCTTTCCCGCCCCGGCACCCAAAAACTTGGAAAAGGGGCGCCCCCCTTTTCCCCCACGTTGGGCAAACTGCTGCACCTTTCGCCCAAAAAACCGCCTCCCCCTCCTCCACCACCACCACCATTCCCGCCTCAAAAAAGTAAAGCTCCATATAACCCCCTGTGTAGGGCACAAGGGGTGGTTTCAAGCCCTTCTACACCTGGCTTGCCCGGCGAACGAAGTCACAACCCGGGGGGGAAACTGCTCCGCGTCATGCAAACAAGAAACGGAAGGGGTGGTTTCTCCCGCCCAAATTTCCCAAAACGGAACCCTGGGGACGGGACAATGGGGGGAAAAACGGTGTCCCCGCTGCACCAGAGGGGGATGGTCCAAAGCGCCCCGCATGGGCAAAGTGTTCAGTCTGGTTGTGAAAAGGTTTCCCGAAGTCTTCCCCCGAAACTTTAGAAATTCTGAAAAGGCCCGGGAAACTGTGGAGCACTTTTTTCCATTCGTAAAAAAGCCAGGAACACCCTTTCCCCGAGTTGCAGCGGCAGAACGGCCTTTCCCCCCAAAAACATCTGATATGCCGAGTTTCCCCCTGCTGGAAATTTCCCGCCTGCACATTTTTGGGCCGACTGTATGAACAGAGAAAAAGGCATTAAGAAATTTTTTTTTGTCCCGGCAGACAGAAGACTCCCCGTGTAACTTGAGGTCAGCCGTGGGAGCCCCATGCGTGCACCTTCGTTTGTTGAGGCCCCTTCGGGGGGCCACGTTATTTGCAGTGCCAGGGGCTCAGGATGAATAAAAGTTTATTCCACTTTCCCTTTAAAGTCCTGGAAAAAAGATGCTGAAAAATCTGTCTGGGGAGGGGGGGTGGGAAAGTGGGGGACTTTCATCTCGTTGGGGCCCCATGAGCGGTGGGGGGGCTTTAAATTTGGGGGAGGAGGAGGAGGGGCATTGGGGGCAGAGCATTGTCTGGTTAAATGGTGGATTTTTTTACCCAGGTGACAAGGGGAGGGGGGAAATAGGAGCAGCTGGAGGAGGTGGATGGAGATAGGAAGACGAGGCAGATGACCCCCCAAACACCGGGCAGTTTTACGTGGAAAAAGGAGGAAAGGGGGCCCTTTAGGGGGTTTACCCTTTTGCAGAAAGGCCCCCAGCTGTTTTTTGCCCCGGCTAGTGACAGGGGCCCAATAGTCAGCCCTCCGGGGAGAGGGATGACTTCTGGCTCTCCACCCCAAATTGGGCCCCCGCTACCCGGGCCAAAATGGGAGCCTTTTTCCCAAAATATTAGAGGGAAGACAAAACTCAAATTTCTATAGGGAAAAAACCCCCGTAATAAGGGTTGGCTGGTGGGCCTTTTGTGCGGCATGTCCCCCTTTGACAGATCTGGCCCCGGGGGGGTTCCCCCAGCGTCCCCGTACTACTGCCACGGGCCCGCTGGGGGAAGGTGGGGGGGGGAGGAGCCCGTACCAGCTCCCTTTAGTAGTAAACCCAAGTCTGGGTCCTGATGAGAGGGTTCCTTCCCCGCCTAGTGAGGGGGCGTCGCCCGCAGCAGAGCAGCAGGACCTGGAGCAGTCCCTTTAACCCCAAAGGTTGTGGCCCAATTTGGGCAGCACTCTGCCCCCCTCAGTTAGAAGATCCCCCGGGGTACGGGAAGCCAAAAATGGGTGTGTGGCCCCCCAACTTGCCGAGTTTTTCAGTAGGGGAAGTGTCCTGGGCCCCGGCCCAGTAGGGGTGGCATCAGGAAGCGGGTGTTTTAGTGCGGCGGGGGCCATCGTTACCCCAAGGAGGGAAAAAAAGCTTGTCCACCGGGGAAAAATGGAAGACCCGACCTTTGTTAAAATGAATCAGGATGGATCCCGGGCCCGGTTTCCACACCCCCCAAAGCCTTGGCCCTCAGTTGGGGGTTTAAAAATACCTGCCTTTAGCCCCTATTTTGATGCCGGGCCCCCCGCCGGGTGCCAAAACATCTGCTGGGCAGTTTTCCCATTTCCTACCAACCCTTTTTAAACCCGGGGTGGAAAATTTCCCCCCACCTTTAACCCCTCTGTCCCTTTTTGCCAAATCTATGACCTCTTTCTGCGCTGTGGTGCTGCCATGTCCTCCACAGTGTGTTTTATTGTGCCCCTGCCTGACCTCATGCTTTTGCCCCCGTGACCCTCCCCCTCTCAGTCTTTTTGCCCCTCTGTGGTTTTTCCCCTTGTTTTGCCACCTCCCCGAATGGCTTTTTGCCACCCGCCTGATCCCCAAAGCTGCTGCTGTCGGGCCCGCACGCTGTGTGATTTTTGCCCCTCTGTGGCCCAATACTGTTTTGCCGCCCCCAGAAAAGTCATTGTGCCATGCCTGATCTCATGCTTTCTGCTGTCGTGAACCCCCACACTGTAAACCCTTGTGCCACTCTGTGGCCTTAAAACTGTTAGCCCCTTCCAGAATCTCAAAAGTAAAAACCCCCTATTTTACTCCTTTTTTTTTTCTCAAATGCCCTTTTTCCCCAGGTTACTAAAACAAAGGGGGAAACTTTTCAGGGAGTATTCCCCCTTTCTCCCTTTTTGGGTTAAGGCCTCTTTATAATAAAAATGTGTGCCGTCTGGCAAAAAACCCCTTTTGTTGCAAAACTTTCTCAAAAAATTTTTTTCTTTTTAAGTGTATCCAAAAAACAAACCCGTCCATTCAAAATGGTATATTGTACCGAACCTTCTCGGATAGTCCCCTTTTTTTAGAAAATCCAGGGCCTTTTTTTTGTAGCCGCAAGCAGCTTACAAACCCTATTCAGGGCATTTTGGTAAAGAGGGAAAAAGACTCCTGCATCCTCCCGCTCTTTCACTGCGTACGTTTTTGGGGGGGAAGCCCCCTTTGTCAAGCCGTTTAAAAATGTCATTGTGCCCTGCCTGATCTCATTTTTGCTGCCGCCGTGACCTCCACCCCTGTGAGATTGTGCCCTTTTGTGGGGCCCAATACTGTTTTGCCCCCTCCCGAAAAGTCATTTGCCAAGCCTGATCCTTGCCTTTTGCTGTCGTGACCTCCAACAATGTATCATTTGGGGCCCTCCGTGGCCTAATACTGTTTGCCCCCTCCAGGAAAAGTCATTGTGCCATGCCCGATTTCATGCTGGGTGCTGCGTTTACCTCCCACCCGTATCATTGTGGGCCCCTTTGGGCCTTTAAAAAATTTTTTTGCCGCCCCCAGAATGTATTGTGCCACTGCCTGATCTATACTGCTGCCGCCGTGACCTTACACTGTGTGAATTTTGCCACTCTGTGGCCTAATAATGTTTAGCCGCCTCCAGGGAAAGTCATTGGGCCACTGGGCCCGATCTAAAACTGCTTGGGCCCCCTGTGACCCCCCACACTGTGTGATTTGTGCCACTCTGTGGCCTAAATTTTGTTTTGCCGTTCCAGAATGTTTATTGTGCCCCTGCCTGGGTCTCATGCTTTTGTTTGTCGTGAACCCCCACACTGTGTGTTGTGCCACTCTGTGGCCTAATACTGTTTTGCCGCCTTTCCCACGAAAGTCATTTTTCCATGCCTGATCTCATGCTGCTGCCCGTATGACCTCCCCCACTGCTCATTGTGCCCCCCTCTGTGGCCTAATATGTTTTGCCACCCCCAGAATGTCATTGTGGGCCCCTGCCCGATCTCATGCTACTGCTTTCGTTTACCCCCCAAAAATGTATCATTGGGCCCCTCTGTGGCCCAATACGGTTTTTCTGCCTTCCAAAAATTTTCATTGGCCCTGCCTGTTTTCATGTGCTGCTGTCGTGACCCCCACCTGTGTGGGTTGTGCCACTTGTGGGCCCAATACTGTTTTGCCCCCTCCCGAATGTATTGTGCCCCGGGCCCGCCTCATACTGCTGCCGGGCCCTGACCTCCGCTCTCAGTCATTGTGCCACTCTGGGCCTTCCTCGTGTTTTTTTCCCCCTCCGAAAGTCATTGTGCCCCTTCTGACCTTTTATGCTTTCTGGGGCCCGCCCCGTCACCCCACCTCTGTCACTAATGTTGCCCAAACCCGAGCTCTCAAACTTGTTTTTTCCCGTTTCGTTTGGGGATGACTTTATCAGGGCTACAATTTCCCCTTTTTTGGTCGTTTTTTTCCCCCTTTTTTGCCCCGGGGGAAATTTTTTAGTTTAAGCGGAAATTTAAAAGCGGCGGAGTCATCTGCGTGGGCATACTAAACAAACATTGTATGAAGGGCCCAAACCCAAACTCCCTCTGCATATTTAAGCATGGCACAAAAGTTCTACGAACCCTGCAGGCTCCCCGTGCAGCCTGGAAAAAAGCTGCTTTTTAAAACAATTCGTGCCCAATTAAATTTTGAAGAAAAAATTTTACGGAAAATTTTGGTTTAAAATGACCGAATCGAATTTTTTTAGAAAAAATTTGCCCATCTCTACCCCTTTATTTTATGTAAAAAAAAAAGCAATTTCAAAATTAATGGGATAACCTTTAGGATAACCAAGTATTGAAATTTGTGTATGTGTGTTTATTTCAATAATTTAAAAAAAAGTAAAAGGGTTTGCTTATAGTATATTTTAAGAATTTACATTTTGGGATAGAAACTTTAAAAAGGGAAAATTAGATATTTAGGGCGACAAGTATGAACGGGGCTGGGCCAGAAGTCTGGCATCTTTTTAGCCTGACATCTAACGCAGCCCTGTTTGCAATTGTTTGAAATCAGGCGCATTACAGAGCACCTGCAGCACTTTGTAATGTGCCTGATATCGGGGGGACATGCAGGAGGTGGGGCGCACTAGAACCATATGAAGCTATAGATTTATAGCTTCAGTACTGCAATTCCAAGTGCATTACTGCTGGAACAGGTAAACCACGTTCAAAGTGGTTTACTTTTAGCCCGAAAAAAGTGTTTCTACGCTTTGAATGTGGGCCTGGTTTTTTTGACCCGCTTTTTAGATGACCAGGTTCCCTAAAAAGGGGGCATTTCCCATACATTCTTATGCGCAAAAAAAAAAAATTGGCTCTAAGGTAATTAATATAAAATGTGCCCCTTAGTGTTTACAAACCTAAAATTGTCTGTAGCTGTCCCACAAAAGTCTGTATTGGGTCCTCTTCTCTTCAATATATTTAGCAATAACCAAGTAGATGGCTTATAGGATAGATCTGCAATATTTGCTGATGATGCAAAGCTCTGTAAAGTATAGACACAGAGGAGGATAAAAGAATATTACAAACGGATTTAGTGAAGTTGCAGGCTTGGGCGGAGATATGGCAAATTAAATTTAATGTGCATAAATGGAAGGTCATGTACTTGGGCTGAGAAAACAAAATGTACAATTATATAATAAATATGATTACACCGGGACAAAACTTGGGGGATATTGGTCAACTATAGTCTTATATTCAATGATGAATGCAGAGAGCTGCTGCCGAGGCAATTTAAATCATGGCTTGCATTAAAGGAGGCATATATGCTCGAGACATGGACATAACATTGTCTCTATACAAATCATTAGTAATACCACATATGGAATATTATGTACAGGTTTGGGCACAGTATATCAGGACATAGCTGAGCTAGAAAGGATGCAAAAGGGAACAACCAAATTGGTTAAGGGACTGGGAGTTTTGTAGTACCAAGACAAACTTACAAATTTGGGGTTGTTCAGCTTGGAAAAAAGAAAATGGCTTAGGAGAAATTTATTACCATGTACAAGAGATAGGACACTAGACAGATCTCTTGCATGATCTTTTTACACCTAGGCCTTCAACAATGACAATAGGGCATACTCTCCATCTAGAGGAAAGAATTTCACCATCATTACAGATAGGAATTCTTTACTGTAAGACTATGAAACTCATTGACACAAGAGGTTGTGATGGTGGAATCATTGAACAAGTCTATCTTGAAGAATATTGTACATTAAAGGAACTAGATTTCGGAGATAGGGCATTGATCAAGGGATTTATTCTGACTGTCATATTTGGAGTCAGAAAAGAAGTTTTCCTTTTGTTTAGGGCAATCGGCTTCCAGGCGTTTTTGCTTTTCTCTGGATCAACACAGTGGAATTAAAAGTTGGACTCAATGGACCTGTGTCTTTTTCCAACCTTATCTATTACATTACTATGCCATCGATGGTCATTGTTTGTTATTTTGATGTTTGTTCTGTTTGCCCAAATACAGAAAGTTTTAGTTCATTATTTATATTTTGGACCTTTATCTGTGTCAAGGGAAATAGACTGACAAGATTCATTTTTCCTGTGGTACCTACTAGTCTACTTCCTCTGTGGCCTGGGGTTGCAGTGCTACTGTGTAGTAGTGTGACATGATTTACTAGCTGTACTATTAAGATTGCCATATCTGCTCTATCTATCTTTTTGTGAGATCTTGAAAGGTGCAGTCCCATGCTTGGACTATGTGTTACAGGGATTTTGCTCATCATCCATTTCAAGCTTCCTGTCATTGTGATTCCAGCAAAGAAAACTCCTGTGACACACTGTGTTTTGATTTCTGCAGTGCAGTGTGTACAGTGAGATTGATACTTCTCTTGCTCTGATTAATCTACAAGGAAGGGATCTTATTTATGTTTCTTCCATACTGCCTTTTTTACTTCATTTCTGGAGAAACCCTCGATTGT
Source organism: Phyllomedusa bahiana (assembly GCA_025379985.1). Classification (NCBI taxonomy): domain Eukaryota; kingdom Metazoa; phylum Chordata; class Amphibia; order Anura; family Hylidae; genus Phyllomedusa; species Phyllomedusa bahiana. The sequence continues at coordinate 66,363 of JAODAL010016994.1, forward strand.
TAGTCTGTATATGAGCTTGCTGAAATATTAATCTCCTGTGATTAGGATCTCCAAAGTTCGACTGGAAAGTGTGTGAGAGGAGTAGCAGCAGGACTGCTTGTGATTTTGTGGTGTGCCTACTTAGTCTGCACAAGGAGTGTGAATGTATTACAGGTCTAAAGGCCACCCCATCATTTACTTTATATACTATACCAACAAGACACCCTTTTATCTAATTCTAGCTGTAAAAGTATATATAAAATACAGGGCTTGTTTTGCGAGGATCCCCTTCTCAAGAAAAACAGTCAACTCAGTTTTAAAAATATATAGCTATAACAGAATACTCTTTTGGTGTTCACTTTGGTGAATGGTAGCCTATAGACAAATTGATGTACCGTATTCTGTCCGTTCTGAAATTCTCCCAACATATAGGCCAAACATGCATCACAAACATAATGGAATCTAAGCCTAAGAAAGGAAATTTCAATTTCATCTGAAAAAATTTGAAATAATTGAAAACCTTGTTAAATTTAAACTTAAAGATCTATAAAATATATGGGTTTTTTCCCAAATTTACTTAAATTATTTATATTTAATTTTCTTTTCCCGTGATATTCTTAGTTTTTGAGATCACTATATCTAGCTTTCTTCCTCTTGGATTTTTTACTATAAATAAATATGCAAACCAAACGGGGGAAAACGCATAAAAAAAACAAAAATAAAACAAAACACTTTTAAAGGCTTCCATGTGCCAGATTTAATTTCGTACCTTTATACACCCAAAACCTGAAAATTTTTATTGAGAAACTCGAAAATTTCACAAAAAATTTTAAAATAAAATTCTTGAAGAAGTAAAGATTTAAAGAGGTGCTTTAATGGGATAAAACTTTCAGGACCATTATAATAAAGAATAGTCGGAAGCTTCAGAAAAAGTCTAGAAGCCCGATAACAATGGAGTCCTGTCACTGGTTAAAAAATGTCTTTTAATGCCACCTCAAAAAGGTTTTGCTGTCAAATTTTTTATTTGCCTTTAAAAGTTTTAAAAAAAAAAACTTTTGGCTCATTAACAAATGTTTTTGAAAAGTATGCCCCGAAGTCTTCCTCAAATCACTCTGTAGGTGTAATGCCATATTAGATTTCATATTCCTAAACAATAAAGATACAATGTCATTGCCTTTATAGATTTAATAACGGTTCTAGACTAATACATGAGAATAAAATATACATATTTATCTTGTTTACACGAAATGAAATATATTGGCAGGTATCCAGTTCATTATATAAATGCAAATTCTATGCTGATTTGAGAACAAAACCTTTCATAAAAATATTAATATTCACAAAAGTCAGCTTTGTTTCAAGTGATGTATCATAAATATACAATGTGCCCTTATTTAAAATGTATTAAATTGGATTAAAAAAAAGGAATTCCCAAAAAAAAAATTTTTCCCATAAGCTAAAATGTTGTTTAAAAGCTTAGATAGTATTCCAAAACCCGATATTTTTAAAATTTTTTGGGTTTTTTATTTGTTGGTTTTACCCCTTGGGTTTTGATGGGTTTAACTCCTTCAACGCATCAAAACTAAAAAATGTCTTTTGCCTATTCTATTTTAACCAAAGCAAACATTTTAAAAAAAACAAAAATAATCGGAAAAACAGAATTTTTATGCTGCACCAATGTCTATTTTCAATTCATTTCAATTTTCTTGAAGCATAAACAACACAGAAGGGTTTTGCATTACATGTTATGTTTAATGCTTTAAGCAAAAAAAAATTTCACATTTGGGAAAAAGTCCTTTTCCAAATTTTCAATCATATTTCCCCGGTCCCTTCCAATTGCCTTCACTTTCTCTATCCATAAACCAAAGGACAGCCTTCTGCAGAATGAACTTGGAGAACCGATCCAGGATCTTGAGTTTAAATCTGGTAAAGGACACCAGCTACCTAGATTTTGTTCAGCGGCACTGGTCTAAAACTCCTATAGAGAAATTAGGGCTGTAACAATAACAATGTGGAGCTATTTAAAAAAGGGGAAAAAAAACACCAATAAAGAAAAAACAGAAAAACACCTTAAAAAAAATAAAATTTTTTTTATTGATTTTAGCAGTTTGAAACACCGTTGAAAATTCTGGGGCTCGCTCTTTCTTCCCCTTTTCTTTAAATTTTGGGAATTTTGGTTTTTTTAAGGTCCCAAACATTGACAGTAATTTTCCCTTTCACTTTATGGTAATTTTTAAAATTTTAAGCACTTTTGGGCCCTTTTGTAAAAAAAAAACCGTCAAAGGGCCAAAATTTTCTTTGGTTTTCCCCCCCAAAACCATCAAGCTCCCATTTAATTCCATATAGTTCTCTGAAAAAATTAAAGGGAGCTCTTATTGCTCTTACATAGGAAACTTTACGTTTAACTTAATATTCTTAAACATGATAGTAATATCGTTACTGACATTGTCTTTTACTTTTAGAGATGCAAATGTTTTTCTTTAAAACAAACTTTGGGCTTTTTAGCCACGTTCTAACAATTTTAATGTTTAGTAATTTTTAATGGGGCAAAAAAAAAATGTCACTAGTTAATTGTTTGTGCTAATTTTTTAAAAGATGATCGTTAGTCAAAAATTTTGTGGGGCTTACAGACTTACCTCAAAAGGGTTTAAACCAAAAAAACCCTGTTTATTTTATCAAATTTCAAGGTTGAGCTTAAAGTGGAACTTTCCCCAAAATTTCAAAAAAATGTAATTCTGACGTTAACCTTAACTTTCCTTTTTTATTGGCCCGGGTCTCAATAACCAAAAACCCCATGAAATGAAAAGGGGTCCCGGGGGGGGCTTCACACATTGCAATTTTTTTTTAAAAAAAACGCAGTTTTTGGGGGCATTTTTAAATTTATTTTTTTGAGCCAAAGCTACAAATGTAAAAACATGAAAAAAAGTACCAAAATCCTTCCTTTAAAAAATTTTCCTTTTTTAAAATTACAAAATGCCCCAAACAACTTCATGAAAAAACGCAATGGAAGGGTTTTCCCAAAAAAAAAGTGTGAAATCACACTCAAATAATTATCTCTCAAACCCCAGGAAATCAAGTTGCACTTTTTGTTTCTATTGGGATTTCACAAGTTTCTACATAAAAATCTTGTCATTTGAATGCCTTATTTTGGAAAACAGTCCGGGTTTTTTTTTATGTTTATGAGGGCTGTTCATATTCACAAGGAAGTAAATCAACAATTAGCAGCTTTACTGTGATATTTTCAAGCTTCATATTATCCTAAATTTAGAACAACCCGCTAACAATTTATAACAAGACCTAAAAATAATTCATACACTGCAATAAAATGCTTCTAATTTCCTATTCTTTACATTACAAGCCAAGATTAGGTAAATCCTATTTTGAATTTTTTTTAAAAAGGGAAAAAAAAAAAAAAATAACAAGAAAGATTGTAAAAAACCCATTCCAGATATTCCTTTTTTTTTTTTAAAAAAACATAAAAAAAAAAAACCCTTTTAAAAAAATTAAAAGTAATATTTTGCAGATTTTAATGTTTTCTTTTGGTTTTAAAGAAAGCATCAAATTGTCAATTCATGCACATGAGCAGATGCAGCAGAACAACTCAGGGGATGCGAAATTTTTAAAACCCCGTGGCAGCTGTAGCTTCAGTCCCGCCCGTATGTAATTTAAAACAGGGATAATTTGGGGAAATTTAATTTTTATTTAAGACAACCCGTTTTAACCCGGAAAAAACTGTATATTTGGGGGAAGCAAGAAACACTTCCTGCTCTCCACAAGGGATGCCTAAAAATGCCAAAAAAAAATTAAAAAGTAAATTATCCCACTTTTAATGAAAAACTTAAATGGGGGTGGGGGGGCATATATGTTCTATTGGAAGCAAGCAGCAAAGCAATTTGCCCCTTATATTTTACCATTCCCCAATAAAACTATCCCCAGCAATAGTGTTGGCCATTCAACTCAGATTACAATTTCAGCTCCATGGATGAAGAAAAGAAAGCATACATTTTGCTTGGTGAGGAAGAAAATGCAACAAGAAAATAGCTTATTCGGGAAAAAAAACCGGAAAAAGAAAAGATGCGATTTCCAAGCGTTCCCCCCTTTAAAAATAGTGGCGTTTGGGGTTTTAATTGGGGTTTTCCTTGAACCAAGAAAAACTGGTAAAAATTTTTTATTTCAAATTCAGAAGGAAATTTTACAAAATGTTTCCCCATTTTTATTCCCCACTTAAATTTAACTGTGCATTGGCTTTAAAATACCAAGTTGTATTTTTGACACACCATGAGTTGAAAAATCAGAAAGCCAGAAAATAAGGCAGCATAGAAAATGGCTGTACTTTTAATTTAGATTTACTTTTTTTTGAACCCAATTTTAAAATTTATTTTTCTTCATAAAAAAAAAGGGAAAAAATTATCTTCCCAAAGGAAACTTTTTGGGTAGAACTCAAAGGGCCCAAAACAGGGCATTAAAGTCTTTCTTTCAATATACTAATGTATCCCAACTTTTCCCACCCATTGCCTTTTAAACACCCAGCTGTCTGATAGCAAACAAAAAATCAACCAACTTTCCCAAAAAAGACTATAATAGGGACCCCTATGTAAAACATAAGGGGCAAGACTGCCAAAATTTATTTTTTAAAAGCTATTTTTTTTTTTTTTCTTTCCCTGCCTTTTTTGAATTTCATTTTATTTAAAAAAAAGCATTTTAAAAAAAAGAAACTGGTTAAAATCTTATCTCTAAAGGCCAAATGGAACACTATTAATTGGGAGAGATGAAGAACAAACACAAAAAAAAAAAGAAACAGAGAACTTTGTAAAAACACGACATAGAATGGAGCTCCAAAAAGCTCCTCATTTTTGGCCCAATTTTTAAAGGGTGTGGAAGAAACAAAAACATTGTTTTTTAATGAAATTATATTTGGGTTGGGAAAAAGGTAGCTTTTACTAAAGGGTCAAAAGAGCATCTGCACATAGGTTAGGCAAACAAAATATCCAAATGGTAAGGCCTCCAAAGAGTCAACCCTACATTGAGCCAAAAATCATAAATCAGTTTAATAGAGTACAATTTATTTAATCTGATACTTTTACATAATCCAAATCTCCTATAAGCAGACATATCAGATAAATAAAAGAAAATGAAATTGCAGCAAATAGATACAATCAAAGCCACTGCAACGTTTTGCTTGCAACTTCTTACATTCTTCTTAAAGTGAACCCGTCAGGTGGATATAATAAAAGCGGTGAAGCTGAGTGCTGTGACATGATTTGGAGTAGAATATCTAGTAAAAAGCAGAGAAAATCCTGACTGGACTCCTAATGAGACAGTGAAAGTTCTCTTTACTCCTCCCACATATTGATTGACAGCTTTCCATGTATCAGTATATGCGCTAAAGAGTACTTAACAGGTCAGCGGGAGGGCTAAACTGGACTTTAGGCAGTAGCTCTGGGAACTAGTTGTCCCATTATGTCTTGCACATAAAACGCAAAGGAAGATATAGTCATACCATATTGATCTATAACTATAGTGACGTAGATCAGTTATGTGATGACAGTGCTGGAAAGCCATAGAAGTAGGTCTTAAACTGCCGACAGTTGAATGCATATGTGATGGATTGCTGCAAAAAATTGCTACAGAAACTCCACAGGTTAATCTGTGACAAATTGTGTGGATTTTATGCAGATTTTGGTGCTGACTTCACTATATTCAAGTTGATGGGGAAAATCACAGTAAATCTATGATAGAAATCAACGTGCTGCAGATCTGCTTTCCAGGTCAGTTTCTACTCATGGCACGTGGGCATGAGATTTTCAGAATCCCTTTAACATGACTGACATTGTGAATTATTGTAGATTTTTCCTACACAAATCTGCATGGAAAATCTGCAGCAAATAAGTCTGAGTGCATTCATATGTAGGGTGCATACTCGAGCCCACAGATGGAGGAGCAGAGATGATAGCTTGCCTATAACTATACATCATATTTAGGAAACATCCATTGTCGCCCGATCCATTTTTGGATTCTTATCCCTAACACCTCAGAGACAATCTGCCCAATACATAATTATTCAGAATCCTTTACAAAGAAGCAGTAGTGTCATCAAATGGCATGATAACACAAATATGGTTTTCATAGGTGGTTCGCAGTATTAAAACTCCATTAAAGAGAGTGATTGCCTTTTCTTGATCTGTTTTGAAAGTTCTCACTGCCTGAATATTGTTTTAACTTTAAAATGCAGTTTTCTAAATGTCAAAAATTTGATATTTTTTAAATATGCAACAATTTGGAAAACCAGATATTCTAATATACTTTCTCCCAAAAAACAAAAGCAACTGAAAACAAGCAGAAAGGCCAGGAAAGTGTTAAAGCAGGATAAAAGAACAAGTATTTCCTTGGCTTGAGAGCCTTAATGGCACTGTTATCCTATATTGTGCTAATGATGCTTTCAGTAGTTCAGTGCAGCTTCTAAAGGCATAATTTAGAACAGTTCCATGGCCACATTGTACAGTATGTACTATATTATTAATTTCATGGATTTCAATGTGGAGCATAGAGCTGCAATGCACAGTTCTAGAAACTATTATACCATTGTCAAGTATGTGGTGCATTTTTTACTGTATTAATATACATGTACAGTAACTGATCATTCTTTATCAATGATGACAGCTAATGAAAGCAATATTCAACATGATTTTGGCATTACACAATATCAATTCACTCATGACATCTCCTTGTTCTTGTAGAAATATTACATATGTAGCTTTTTTTTTTGCTAAATGGCAGCAAATCTTGCAGTATAATCACAGTATTTATATATAGCAAAAGTCTTAGTAGTGTTATTAAAACAGTAAAACTGAATAATCTGTTGTAATGTTGCCATGTCCAGTGCAATGTCCGTGTTGCATACTGTACAGTCAGGGGCGTAACTAGAGAAGCCAGGACCCCAAAGCAAACTTTTGAATGGGGCTCTCACCCACCTCCCTGACCACGAACATTTAACAGGACTTGCAATTAGATAATGTAGATAATACAAGGGACAAATACCTCACCATACAAATCACCATCATACTGCTACCAAACAAATCCCATTATACCAAGACCAACATTACCAATAACATAGGAACCTGATTATACCGCCAGAACATGACCACAAAGGGACTGAATAATACCCCTACACTATAACTGATCAGTACACAAAGACCAATAGTACCGCCATATAGTGACCATATAGTGGTAGACAGGGCCGGCATCAGAAATTTTGGGACCCCATACAGCTGGCGCTCCTGCCCCCCCCCCCCCCACCCTGGCCGACCCAACCCCCTGCTCCTCCCTCTCCCACCCCATACCCAGCCCTCCCGACCGAGCCCCACCCAGTCATAGGCCCACAACTATCGCTACCCAAGAAAAATAAAAAAATTGTTTTTGGGGTGACCAGAAAAAAAAAATTGCAATTGTGCCATTGTTTTTGGATTTAGTACTCGCTGGGTTATACAAGGTCCAGCAAATACCTCCACATTTCACCACTATAATGTTACTGGCAAAGCCAGTATACCCAGACCAATATTGCCAAGCAACAATATATAAATTCTAAATAATATCGCCACCTATCACTACCATATACTGACTAGCATCACCATAATGTTATTGACTAAACCAGTATACCAAGACCAATATCACAAAACAACAACAATATACAAGCACCTAATAATATCGGCACATCATCACCACATATCTCCAACATAACAATACTGAATAATACCGCCATACTGTTACTGATTATAAACCATCACACCAAAACCAATATTTCCTCTATACAGTGACCCTATAGTGGTAGATACCAGGTACACAGGTGCTTTGCAAATAGTTTACTTACATTTAGGGCCTCACAGGTGATGTCTTGTTTGAGGAGTCGTTCACTTTCTCTTTTCTTCTCTATTCGGTCCAGACCTCCATGATGACTTCCTCCATCCACCACTCGTCCCTGTAGAATTTACAACACAAACACCTGAGACTCCTCACTTTTTTTATCATTTTCCCAACTGAGTGATCCCTCCCCCATGTACAAACTCCCCATATATAATGGCCCAAATGGTAATAATTACCCTCTGGTAATTATGGGGCTCCCTCAGTCAGTATGTAAGTACAACGAGGCCCCCGGGAGGTAGCTAGGCATCCACAGGGCAGGAGCTAGGTAGCTTGGGGAGATGTAGGTAGCTTCTGGCCCCCGGGCGGTAGCTTAGGGTTCCCATGTAGGTACAATGTGGGCCCCCTGTATCTTAGGCCACCCCTGTAGGTAGAATAGGGCCCTCGGGAGCTTAGGGCCCCCTTGTAGGCAGAATAGTCCCCCCCGTAGATTAGGGTCCCCTTGTAGGCAGAATAGTTCCCCCCCTGTAGATTAGGGCCCCCAAGTAGGGAGAATAGTACCCCCTTGTAGATTAGGGCCCCCTTGTAGGCAGAATAGTCCCCCCCTGTAGACAAATAGTCCCCCCCAGTCTTTGGGGCCCCCTGTAGGCATAGTTTCCCCCCCCCGTCATTAGGGCCACCTGTAGGCATAGATTCCCAGCCTCCAGTATTAGGGCCCCCTGTGGGCATAGTTCCCCCCCCCCCCAATATAAGGGCTGCATGTAGGAATAGTCCCCCCCCAGTATTAGGGCCCCCTGTAGGCATAGTTTCCCTCCCCCCAGTATTAGGAGCCCCCTGTAGGCATAGTCCCCCCCCCCCAGTATTAGGGCCCCCGGTAGGCATAGTTTTACCCCCCAGTATTAGGGCCTCCTGTAGGCATAGTTCCCCCCTAGTATTAGGGCTGCGTGTAGGCATAGTCCCCACCCCCATTATTAGGGCCCCCTGTGGGCATAGTTCCCCCCCCCCAGTATTAGGAGCCCCCTGTAGGCATAGTTTCCCCCCCCCCAGTATTAGGAGCCCCCTGTAGGCATAGTTCCCCCCCCCAGTATTAGGGCCCCCTGTAGGCATAGTTCCCCCCCCCCAGTTATTACGGCCCCCTGTCGGCATTGTTCGCCCCCCCCCAGTTATTAGGGCCCCCTGTAGGCATAGTCCCACCCAGTATTAGGGCCCCCTGTAGGCATAGTTCCCCCCAGTTATTAGGGCCCCCTGTAGGCATTGTTTCCCTCCCCCAGTATTAGGGCCCCCTGTTGGCATTGTTCCCCCCCCCAGCTTTAAGAGCCCCCTGTAGGCATGGTCCCCCCCAGTATTAGGGCCCCCTACAGGCATTGTTCCCCCCCCTAGTATTAGGGCCCCCTGTAGTTATAGTCCCCCCCAGTATTAGGGCCCCCTGTAGGCATTGTTTCCCCCTCCCCCCCAGTATTAGGGCCCCCTGTAGGTATTGGTCCCCCGCCCCAGTATTAGGGCCCCCTGTAGGTATAGTCCCCCCCCCAGGATCCCCTGTAGCTTATTAGTTACCTGGCCACGCTCCCCCGGCGTCTCCGTCTCCTCCCGGCCCCAAGCCTGCTGCTTTAGGCTTGGGGCCGAGAACAGGAAGCTCGGCAGGCGGCGCGATGACGTCACTTCCGCCGCGCCGCCTGCAGAGCGATGTACGGCAGGGGCAGGGAGCGCACAGCTCTCCCTGCCCCGCCGTTCATCTTAATTGTATGCGCATCTCACGGACAAGCATACAATTAAGAGATAGCCTCTGTGAAGCAAGGGGGCGGAGCCTGCAGGCGGCGGCGGCGGGCCCCCCCTAGCTTCACAGACTGTCCGGCCCCGGTAGAGCAGTACAGGTTGTATTGCCCTATCGGCAGCCCTGTGCCGGGCCCCTCAGCTCCCCGCCCGCCCTAGTGAACTGTTAAGTTCGCTGCCGGCGGGCCCAAGAGCAGCATTACTGGGGGAGCAGACGCGGTAGCAGCTGCGCCGGGCCTCCTAAGACCACGGGCCCCGGGACAGCTGCTACGTCTTCTACCCCGGTAGTTACGCCCCTGTGTACAGTGTTCCCTCAAGTTACAATGGCCTGCTGCCAGTCGGCAAATGCGTAAACGCCTCCTAGGTCATGAGTGTGTCAACACCCAGAAATTTAAAGGGTCAGCTCTCTGCTGATCACCTATCACCATGCTCTGGACTCTTTATTAAGGCACTTCCCCCTGCACTTCCTGCCAATGCATTGACGTGCTTGTCTACCTTTATGCTATTTGGATTTTACCAGTGCCTGTAACCTTGACTACTCTCGGTCTGCCGCCTGCCCTGACATTACCATGAGTGATCTGACCTCGTTGTGCCTGATGCCTGCCCACTGAATACATTTCAGCCAGCTCCTCCACTCTGCAACTTCGTGGTCATCGCAAGTGGCCACATCAGAAGTAGTGGCCTGAGAGTCTCCCACAATGTCCAACCCGCCTTCCAGCATGCTCTGGTGAATACCGCGGGGCTTCTTAGACTTCACTCCCTGGTTCAATAGCTATCTTTTGCGGTGACCCGAAGGATTCATTGCTGTCACCCGTGACAGTAATGTAATTAATCTCAGGAGTACAATGTGTTATGTAATTCATTTTTAGAATGTGGTGTATAATGTAATCAATCTCTTGGGTACAGTGTGTAATATTATTAATTTTGGGGGAACAGTAAATTATATTATTTCTGTGGTAATACTATTTCTGAAGTACAATGCACAATTTATTTTTAAGGAACAGTTAGTAATGAAATTTTTGTGGCTACCATGTGTAATGTAAGAGTAAAGCAAAGTTTTCTGCATTGTGCAAGGTTATTTTTTCCCCATAAAGGGGAAAATATTGTGGATGGGCTGGTTGGACTTTATTGCCAGGGCTGTTTTGTAGTACCAGTCCTGCGCCAGTTGTAACATGCAATGGTTTCGACATACAATGGTCGCCCTGATGCCAATAAACCAATTAAGGACTAAACCAGCTTTGGACCAAAAGACGGAGCCCCATTTTTCAAATTTCACATGTGTCAATTTATGTGGGAATCACTTTTTGATACCTTTACCTATACATGTGATTTTGAGATTGTTTTTTTCATGACACATTGTGCTTTAAGTTTGTACTATATTAAGGTCCTGACAATCTTTGTTTATTTGTGTAAAATATTAAAATGTGAAAATTTAGAAAAATGTGCCATTTTCAACGTTCAAACATTTCTGCTTGTAAGACAGATAATTATACCCCATGAAATGGTTTATAACTAGCAGCTACCACATATGTATTGTACTTTGGCATCATTTTTAAATGTCTTTTTTTTCTAGGTGCTTAAAATTCATTAACAATTTCTTTCACATTTTCAAAAAAATGTGCAACACAGATTTTTTTAGAAACCAGTCCAGTTTTGATTAGTTTGAGGACATGATGCTAGTAACCCCTAACTAATCATCAATACTGCACCCCCTTAATGTATTCAAAAAGTGGAGGTGAAATTTCAAAATATCACTTTTTTGGCAGATTTTCAGTAGATGATAAGGGGTAATAGCAACTTAATATTGACTCCTCTGATTCTGGTGTTTTTGGGGAATATCCCACATGTGACCCTAGTGCACTATTTGACTCAACCATAAGCCCCAGAGTAGAAGCACCTACTAGACTTTGGGATATTTTTTTTTAGGTGCCATTGTAGGTTTTTGGGAAACCCTTAATGAAAAAAATATAAAAAAACTCCTAAAAGATCATTTTGGGAAAAAACACCTCTAAAAAAAAAATTTTTTATATGCAGTGAGAACATTAACCCCATAGGTGTTTCACAGATTGTTTTACATTAGGCTGTAAAAATAAAAAAAATTCTAATAAAATGCAATTTTATCTGAACATTTTTAATTTTCACAAGGGATCCTGGTAAAAAGCACCACAAAATGTATTGCAGAATTTCTTCCATGTTCAGCAGTATACTACATATGTGTGTAAACTGCTGTTTGGGCACATGGAGGGGGGGACAAGGCAGGAGCGCTATTTGGGTTTTGGAACAAAGATTTTGGGGGGTTTTTAGTTGCTTTTCAAAGCACTCAAAGTAACAGAATATATTAACCTTCAGAAAAATTTCCCCCCCTTTTTAATTCGTTGCTTAAAAGGGAAATTCTTTAGGTTAGGTGCATTTTTTCCACAGGTGTTTAACTGTTTTTTTTTTGTTTTGTTTTGTTTTTAACATTGGGTGTGAAAAGTAAAACCAAAACCCCATGTTTTGGGGGGTTTTTTTTAAGGTTCCCATGCAGTATAAATTACTAATAACAGGATGGGGGGAAATTTCCCCAAATTCTTTTTTTCACCGTTCCGAATTCTTCGGCCGAAATGTTAAAAAACAGCTATTTCCAGGGTGCCAGAGCCGCAGGGGGCTTAGAACGTTGTCCTCTTAAAAATGCAGAGGGGCTTGGTTTTTTGGGCTTCATACAATGTTGTGTTTTAGTATGACACGCACATGCTGCCGCCCCTCTTAGAATCCTTCACTTAAAAATTTCCCCGGGCATTAAAAGGGGAAAAATGACCAAAAAACTGAAGGGGGGAAAGTACCCGATAAAGTCATCGAGCGACCCGCTGGAAAAAAACAAGCTGAGGGCTCAGGTGGAACATCATGACAGAGTGGGGGGTGAGGCGGCACCCCGCAGAAGGGAGAGAGTGGCACAATGACATTTTTGGAGGTGGCAAAAACAGGGGTAGGCCCCAGAGTGGCAAAGACACAGTGTGGGGGGGGCACACAGCAGCCAAGCCACAGAGGTCAGACAGTGGCACAATAAAAACAGTGTGTAGGCACGGCAGCGCCACAGCGCCGATGAGGTCAGACAGTGGCAATGACAC